>JAVSBS010018680.1:27183-44600 GCA_033124195.1 Coracias cyanogaster | reverse complement strand
CAGCGAGGTGCGCGACTCCCCCATCGTTTTTTTCCAAACTATAGTCCGGCCCGTGACAGGGTCTGAGGGACAGTGCACCGGCCCCCGACGTGTCTGAGGAACAGTGAACTGGCCCCCTATTTAAAAAGTTTGAGGACCCCTGCTCTAGTCCCTTGGAGGTGCCCTGCAGTGGGTTTCCTGCAGTCCTGCAGGAGTACCCCCTCTCACATGTTGTGTCTCATTCTGAAATTGCCTCTCTAGCTATGCTCACAACAATGACCTTTTCTATGTTTTCCCTTCCTTCATTTGTCCTGACAAGTGTCCTCTATGTGTCTCCTGCCCCTCATGGCTGCCATTTTTCCTTAAATATGTCTGAGCCAGGGTGCCAGGAGTTTCCCTTCAGTTTTGGCTCACGGTGGGATGTTCATACCAGTGTTAGCACTGGCTGAGAAGGACTGGGACATCCTGTTTCCCCAGCCTTGTCGGTTATGCCTCATTTAGACAGTAGGCAGAGATGGCCTGAGAGATTCCAGCAGTCACTGCCTGACAAGCAGTCACCAGTATTACTTGGTGGTGGGCTGTTGTGGTACTTCCACACTTCAGCTGGAAACCAGGGGACACAAAACATACCATAATAAGGAAACATAAAAGTAACATCAACTGTACCTCAAACCGGGGAAAGTGACCCCCACTGCCAGGACCAATGAATGAAGTATTTGGGATGCTGGAGATTTATTGGAACACACCCCCCCACATACACTTCTGCTTGTGGAAAACTGGTGTCATTTGCCTTAGTCTCCAGAGCAGCACTGGAAACATAAGCATAACATTGAAGAGTTAGACCCTAGGAAGATCTGTATGACAATGTTACCAGTATTTTTTTTTTCTGTGTTAATTATATAATGTGCTACACATATATAATTCAAACTGCAATGGTAACTGTATTTTCATCAGACTACTAAGACATATCATACCAAGAATAAATTCTTAGTTTCACATATTAGAAGCCACTTTTGTCCATTTTAGGATTTTGACTGTTGCAGCAGTTTGTTGCTGAGTTTTAGAAGTCTTAAAATACCTTTAAACCTTTTCAAGGATCAGTGTTTTCAAGGAATGAAAATCCTTATACCCTTCAGCATTGGAGAGAATAAAAATCATAACAAATAGGGTACTTAACTCAGTATTTTAGGTAAGCAAAGATTGTGTCATATTTGTTCATAATCCAGCTTTAGTACATAATCTTCATACCTGTCAGATTTATTCTAAACATTGAAAAATAAAGATGAAGTAGGAGTTGCAAAAGATAGCTTACATTCAGACACAGAAGTTTACAAAAAGACATTATTTCTAAAGAATCAGTTATTGTTTCACAGAATTGTCAGTATTTAAGCTATTTAAGATACATCTGTAAGAAAAAATATTTTGCCAATATATTATAAAAAAATAAAATCAGATTTATTTATAATTTTTCCACACATCTTTCTACTCTTCCCCTCCCCACCTTCAGCACCTTATGGAAACTTGTTCTTCACTTAAGGTCATCCCCCTGCCATCTGAGGTAGATGCAGCACCTCACTTTTCCTTTACACACTTTGCTGTTATCAAGTGGCATCCTGATCAAATTGCAGTGGATTAGCAGATTAATAATAATGAACTTTCAAAATGACTTTTTTTTCACAGTTGTAAAAAGTGTTGCAAAAGTCCATTGTACTTCTAATGAATAGTCCAAGGGTGTTTTTTAAGAAATGTTTTAGATCTCATTTGAAAGTCTGAAATACAAAAGCTGTAATAACCACACCTTCCAAAATATTTAATTATTATACTAATAACACGTCTCCCTGCTTTAGAAAAAATTCAGCTCAGCTTCTTTATTTACTTCTTGCTCTTTAAAACAAAATAAAAAAGGAATGCCAAAAAGACTTATACATCTAAAACTAAAAATGATAAGTATATTTTTGTGCCTCTTCTAGCTTGCAAGCTTGAATTTAGTATTTTTTAAGTGTTCCTTTTCATGTTTAGATAAAAATATCTTGCCTTAGTATTTTTACTTACCTGCAATAGGAAATATATATTCATTACACATACTTTTTCAGCCTGAACTAATAAAATGCAAACTTATATATTTACATAGTTTTTAAAAACTAGGATGAAAATTGGCAAACACTAGTATATTCAAATTTCTATTTGCATCGTTCTTCAGGAACACAAGGTAACATGACTGCAAGTGACAAGGGTATAAACAAAGACTGGTTTACATCGTGCTATAGGAAAAACAGTAATTCTCTGAGTTTAGTCTAGAAATTTCATTCTATCTCTGCATTTGTTAGATCTAGTCTTATATTTTAGACTTCTTAACACTGTTTAGTAAAACAAAGTAGATAAAGAGCCAGCTGGGCTAGCTATGCAATATTTATGACTCATTCATACCATTAGAGCAATGCCATGCATCAGTGAAAGATACTGGTTGGATTTTATATATTCATTCATTTTTGCAGTCTGTCTGTAACTGAAATTTTATTTAGAATAATCACGTAGGAAACAGAAAGGACTAATTAAAATCTTTTCCTAATGTAACCTAGGAGTCTGTTTGCCTTCTTTGTTGCAAGGGTGCATTGATGGCCCACAGTCAACTTAGTATTCAGCAAGACCCTCAGGTCCTTTTCTACAAAGCTCCTTTCCAGTTCCTTTACACTCATTGTGTACTGGTGCATGAAGTTATTCCTCCCCAGTGAAAGGACTGTAGATTTCCCTTTTTTAAACTCATGAGATTCCTCTCATCCTGTTTCTCCAGATGGTTGAGATCTCTCTGAATGGAAGCACACCTATCTGGTACATCAAGTCTCCTTTGACTGGCTGACGGTACACTCTGTCCTATCACTGAGGACATTAAAATGTCAAGTAGCATTGGCACCACTATTGGCATTGGGTATACAGCCAGTTTAAAAAGTTTAATGAATATTTTTTAAAATTGTAATATTTTAAATTCCTGGATGTGTAATTTTTACAAGACTATTAAAGAGAAATTTTAAGACAAGAGTTTTGCAAGTCTTCTTCACATAACCTTATTAGGTAGTCTAATAAATTACATACATGTGCCCTGGAGAATTTGGAAGAAAATATTTTAACAACTAAAGATGTTTTGATCCTGATATTCAACACATGTTGCAACACATGGTTCCTGAACCTTTGGAGCTTTATATCACAGAATTAAAAACCCAATGGAAACATAGGCAGTATAAAAATCTTAAGGAAACTAGTAAATATATTATAAATACATATTGCAATTTTGCCAATTGACGAATAATCAGATAAAGAAATGCTAGGCAATGGAATTAAAGGAAGTCAGGAACTAGTTAAAATATTTTAAATATTTTATTTTTGAGGAGAATATGGCTAAATTTTTCATTTAGAGTACTAGTAGCTGTTAATATATTTGATGTATATATATTAAATATAGACTTAAAATATGAAAAGCACTTTGTCATAGTTTATGTTAAGTCACATTCTAAACATTTGGTAATTTTATTGCTACAGCACCATACTTCAAATTTAATAACACTCTTTACAGCAGTTTTCAGTTCTTGGTCATGTATCAGAGTGGTTTTGTTTGTATTTTTTAGGGGGAGGATCAGAATGGAGACAATAACAATGTATCTCTGTAATACAAATCTACGTAAACTCAAAACACACACACAAAATACTTTTCCATATTTATTATACATACACAGCAAAAATTTAATAATTGTGAGATACTAGGATAAATGAATTAAACATAGAGTCTTACTAAATAATTCCATTTTGCTTCTAGTTTTGTTTCCGAAAGGAAAGCTTGTTTTGAATCAATTTAGTTAAACATTTTCCATCATGCATAATTCCAAAGACAAACATTTATAGAACCTTAAGAGGCTGAAAGCTATTACAGGGATTTTTGTTGTTTCATTTCCTTTCTTCTTGCTTCATGCAGTTTCCATAAAAAAAGACTACTCTTCAAGTAAGTCTTCAGATAAATAAATATGCAGTACTTTCCAAGACTGAATTCAATTCTGAGTTAAACCATGCCTGCCTATTATTTCCAGATATTTGATATACCATTTCTGTTCAATTTAAATTCCATTCCCAACAAAAAAATTTATACAACAATACATTCAGAAGTTGATACTTTGTGAAAGACAGAACAATAAACAGTTTTATTTTCTTTACTCTTCTGTTTGTGGGAGAAAAGAGAGGAACAACAGGAATCTGCAAAAACAGTGTATTGTAGCACCAGCACTGTGGAGGTTCTAAAGCTGTTGTCATTCTGATGATAATGCTTTTTAAAAGGAAATATGTATGACTAGGTTGGACATCAACAAAATCTCTCACTTTTTTGTTTTTAAAGAACAAATAAACCTCTCTGCTTTCCAAATATGTTTTTAAAATGAATACATACATTTCATAGCTAAAGATGTAATTTCAATATATCAACTATATATAGAGTGATATTAATTTTTAAGCCTACATCTTGTACACTAGATAGGTAGGAATTTCTATTTTAGTTTCTGTTGAGGGTAATATATTGTAGAGAGTAAGGAAAATAAGTAATTCTGAAATATGATAAAACATGCATATACTTCTTTGCTGATTTGGGGCATTTCTAATAAAGGGAAACAAGGAGAAAGGTCATAGATAAATGTTCTCTACCATTAGGTCATTTCCCTTCTTAATATTCATAACTTAACAATTTTCTAGAAAGGATTCTACAGACTATTATATCTACAACATACCTGATTCCTTTCCTTAAGTGAGGCATAAAATTCATTTTCTATCCATGACCTTCACTGACTTTGGCTGGCATAACATCCAAAGAAAAAAATGTTAATTATATTGTTGTGACTATCATTACATATACATTTTGCCCTTATTTTAATGTTTGTAAACAGAAAATAAGAAATTATTGAAATCAATATATCATTTGACCTCTGTGTCAGAGACTTTTTAATAGGAAGCTAATCACAGAATATATTTAAAAGTATAATATTTATATTTTCTACAGACTTAGAAATTTCCATTTATCTATATGTATTTATATATAACATACATCTTTGAACATGGGTGTATAAAAATAGAGACTAATCTTGCAATTTTTTATTATTTTATTTTCTACTGAAATAATTAACCTTGGGGGAAAAAATGTGCCCATTGTGTTGTAAGTTTTATGAATACTTATGGCTTGAAGAATAAGCTCTGTTTTGATTATCCTAGTTTCCATGTACAGTTGTCTTGATAGATACTTACCTCATGTTTTACGAAGCAAATCCATGTACGCATTTTTTAAGGTAAAGTTGGCTCTTGAAGACAAGCACCATCGAGGAAACAAATTTTGAGCACAGTTTTTAGAAGAAAGTAGTGGTGCTATTTTTAGATAAAGCCTAACTTCACTAGTTTGCTTAGCAGTATGCAAGAGATCTTGTGAATTAAGAATATACATCTGGTATTTCATGTTGTAGGGTTGAATCAAATGGTTTATATGACCTTGTATAATGATGAGAGTTCCTATTTTTCATTACCTTTATTTCATGGTTGCCCTCAGAATATTTTTTCCTTCTTTCCTCTACGGTATTAATTTCTGGTGAAATATATATGTAGAGGAATATTAAAAATCACTAAACCCAGCCTTCTCTCTCTAGAGTGAAGACAATCCACCTCTTTTTCTGAAAAACTGGTTTTGGTTAAAAAAAAAGTGGAAGAAACAGAATAGATGTATTTAAAAGCAAGACTGAAATTTCTGAGGTGAACATTTTAATAATTTGAAATGCTTGTTCTGTCCAAAATAATTGTATAGAATTTCAAGGCCAAGCTTTAATTTTCAGCATTTCTGAATTCTTTGCTAAGTTATTTTTGCACCTCTGCACTGGACCACACAAAAACCCAATAGAACAGTTTAAAACAAAACAATGTTATTTATTAAAAAAATACCACTTTTCCTTGTATAGTACTTAACATTGATTATATAGTGTATATATTTCACATGACTGCTTGTTCAGCGGGTTTATCAGTGAAGAACTTTTCACTACTTGCTTGTCATGTTAACCAAAAGAATGTTTTTTAGAAGCTGCAAAGCTCAACTCTTTAGAGATGCTTTGCTTTCAGTAAAAATATTGTGAGGGTTTGTTGTGTTTTGTTTTGGTTCTTTTTTTTTTTTTTTATATTTACTATTTATGCTTTACAGGGTTTGGTTTACTTTTTAAAAGTATCGGGACTTAATCTCATATTTTCTTTATCTACTGTCAAAAAACCCATCTTTTACTTTTGTCAAGCGAACTACATTTTAGAGTTAGAATCAGTAAGGTTGGGGAAATTGTAATTATAATGATTTTCAATGTCAGAAATGGCTAATAAGAGAAGCGTACATTCTTGATTTCTTTTTTCACCTATTAATCAGGATAATTATAATTACATATATTTTCTGAAAAGTTAATGTAATTTGAAGATTTCATAACTTTTTATAGCAGATAATACATTTTTAAGCTGAAGAGTTTCTATAGCATTTAAGATAATGAAGTCAAATCTTTATCTCTTTAGCCAGATGACAGCTTGCATTGTAAATAATGTTGAATAAAGAAGTAAAAAGCAAATCAGCATTAGCTGATACACTTTTCATATTTTAAGTCAAGTTAGTTACAGGAAAAGAATAGCTGGACCTAGGGCAGAGAATTTAAATCAGAGATACTAGATTTTAAGAATATATTGCTTATATGTTGAAATACCATAAAAATGTAAAATTAAGGTTCATACAGATGGGAAAAATCTTTCAACCATACTGAATTTTAATGAAATAGAAAGCTTGAGAATACAAATTTTATATGAAATATTTAAGGGTCAATTTTTCTCCAGATCAATTTGATTAAGGATCTTGCATGTCTCATTTGCCAAATAACCTCAGACACTGAAGAATCCTGATTTTCTCAAAATGATGGCTCACCTCTTTTTATTCCCTATCAAACTAAACAACTGTCTTTCAAAATTCTCCTTTTGCATGCATGAAGTTACACACGTTCCAATTCAGCATTTCTGGTTTTGTATGTTTCCTCATCTGTTTTTAAATAAAAATGTACCTTACATCATTTCCCAGTTTGGTTGATAAATTTACTGGCTTTTATGATACTTTTCTCAGGAAACGAATATTCAGTTTTAGATTGCTCTTTATTGCATAGAAGTGAAAACCACAGTTTGTCAGAGGAAAAACTTGTATTTGTATTCTAGAATAGGAATCTATAATTTTCATTCCTTCTTGCATTTTTTTCCTGTAAAACCTAAAATATTAAGGCATTAAGATGGCTATTCTAATCATTAGACAAACAGTAAATTTATTCTTATTCACTTTCCCAGTTCATAAGACATTGTGCCATGGCTGGAGTCTTAAGTCTTCTTATCATGGCTTAAGTCTTCTTATCTTGTTCTTCTAGAAAAATCCAGCATTTTTGACAATCCCAGGATTCTTGGGAGGGGGCAAAGGTCTATGCAAAGGCTCATGGGAACCGCAAAGCATTACTGGGAAAGGAGTTCACTGCCTCAGTGAGACATAAATCTCTGTTCACCACAGCATATATGTGATGACATACAGGAAAGAAGTCACAACAGAAAAATAAGACTCATATTCAGTTGCAACACGTTATCTTTTTTTTAATTCTTCCACCTGTTACTCTCTTATCTGATAAGATACTCCTTTTTTTAATTCTACATTAATACATCTGGGTCCACAGACTAAGAGAGCTTGTCCCAGCCTCCAGTCATGATATGCTGTTGTTGTTGTTAGTAGTAGAATTACTATTCAAAGGTATACTGATGCCAGCTTTATTACCAGAAATCTGTGGCACAAGATGTCTTCCACACATTAGCATCAAGTTTAGAAAGCTTTCTTAAGGACAAGCTCATGAAAAGTGTACAGTTATGTGTATGACTATGTAGGTGTACTCATTTTCCCATTCAAGGTGAACAAAATGCCTTTTGCGTAGTTTTTAATCTGTGAAAGAGACCTTCTCCCTAGCTACCTCTATAGCCCTCTTCACCTTCTGTCATAGAGACTAGCCTTTGGTACCTGGCTTGCTACCTACTCCCTTCTTTGTCCCTGGCTTAAAAACCTTCTTCAGTCTTAAGATCCAGGACAAGAAGTAACTTTTATGCCATCAGTTGAAAGGTTGCTCTCCTACTAGTCAGACAGTCTTCTAGAAGACCCAGTGTACCAAATACAGACCACACAGACCTCTCACCTATTAAGCCATGGGCAAAAACTAAAGCAACTACTAAGCCACAGGCAAAATTCCCCAGGGAAGGAAGGCTTAGTAGAAGTGCACAGTCAACCCCTGGTAATCCCCCATGCCATGGGTTTCTGAGTTACTCATACACCCTCCCTCCCATGGGTAAGGATTAGGACCTTGGCCCAGCCGCAGAGCATGCTGCATGCTGATCATGATCCTTTTGACCCCCAGGAGGCCTTTGTGAGGGCAGTGATGACTGCCAACCACCTCATTGCCTCACAGCACATGTACTTTCATGGAAAAAATATGGTAAATTTATTTCTCTTAATAGCCACACATGTTGATATTTACATTGACTAACGGGATTTAATGCCATCAATGAGCAGGGTTGAATCAACAAAAATTCTGCTTCCTACTTCTCAATGGAAAAAATCCACAAGATCCCATAAACTGTTGAGCTTCTGGAGAAAGAAGAGAAGAGCATATAATGACATGAGTAAGTGTGTTAAACCACTGTCCTGCCAGCAATTGCTATGTCTGGGCTCCTGAGTGAGCTCTCGAGTATACATTTGGCTGTCTCCTAACTCCATGCTGGCGTGAGACTTGAGTACTGGTCCCAAGTGCCCTGGTTTCCTCAGAAACTAAAGCCCTGCGACAGACAGGAGCCTTATTAAGCACCGAGATTGGCCTCAGTCTGGACAATTGGAGGTGACCTGGTCCAAGGGATCTGCTACGATGCACAGATGGAGGTTAGTTGAGAAAAGGTTGAGAAAAGCTCAATTTTCATCTGACACAAATCACTATGTCTTCACTGCTTGTGATGAAGCTTATCTGATTCAATTTAGCCAAGGATCTGGAATACCATTTAGTTATTGTAAAAATAATCTGCAGGATCCCTGTATCAAGATGGATACTGCATCTCTGTATCTGGTGGCAATGTATCATATAAACAAGTGATAACCCCCAACCACCAGACAGAAAAAAGCAGTGAGTGGATGGCTACTGATACAGGCAATAAATACCATGGCCTTTGACTTGGATTTCACAAAGAGTTTATTTTATTGCCCTAATATACCTTTGATGTAACTGTAAAAGACATAGAGATACATTGTCCTTTAAGAAGTGAAGGGCATCAACTTTAAATTCAAGAGTTTGTATTCATATAACATGGTAGGGAAAGGCACCAGGTTTATGATACTATTTCAGCAGTAAAATGAAATCCCACTTTCCCTCCAGTATGCATGGTGTAATTTTCATGTGTCTTCTGTATCAGGATGAACTCAATACATTCCAGCAGCACCTCAGCATTTTTGCCTAGGAAAAGTAATGGTGTTGTAGGTCATACCTTTTGTTTCAGTTTACAAATCTCTAGAAAAGTTAAAGTGATAATTAATGATTTCCTGGCTATTATTTTTAAACAGGGTGTTTTGTTGCCATGTTAAGAACACTGAAAAATATCAGCCTCATGATCTGATAAAAATGTTCCCAGCTCACTCTAAACTGGTGTGTCAATAACAATATTACATAAATATATGACAAGTTGCTGCCATATGCACATAAGTGATTTCAGGGATATTTTTGCAAGGTATTTTGTGTATAGAAGATCCCATGACCTCTCACAGACATGAAAATTTTAGCAGCTTTGAGAAATTAAGAATTTTATTTTTTTTTCACTCTGAGCAGCAGAGGAGAGACTTCAATGATTTTGTAAAAAATGGTTATATTCTGAGTCCAGCATCCTAATTTTTCAAGCGACTCTTTGTGTTCATAGAATGGTTCCTTTAAACAATTTACTGTGCCCATATCACAGATTTAAATATGCCTAATTCACTTTTAAGTCTTAGTTGCCTATTAGGGAAAATGTGAAGTTAATTGCCAGTAAAAAAAAAAGATAATCTACTGAAAATAATGCAAATTAGCTGTAATTATTACAAGATTTAACTAAGTTTTAAAAATGTGCTCTAATGGGGGTACTGCTACTGTATAACTTATAGACACTGATTGCCAGTTAAATAACAGTAAATAATATACCATTTAATCCTACCAAAGGAACACGTCTATTACTATCACCTCTGAACTATGGCCCAGGCAAGAAAAATAAATTATTTTAACCAACCTATGTACAGACAATGTGGCAGGATATGGCGATTCGTCTCTGTATAGTCACTCTATCAAATTTGTAATGATCTGTGAAAAGAAAAAGCTGAGGTTGGTGCTCAAAAAATGCTGGGAATGCTGTGCATAGCCCCTGCTGTGCATTTGATATGAAGACTTACGCACAGTACTAAAAAACCCACTCTCAAAACAACCTACAACAACAAAAAGAAAGAATGCGAGGAGATCTATCTGTATATTTCTTGCATTTATTATAATCTTCAGTCTGAGCTTCTGAGCCTGCTGCTATTTTAGTTTAGTCCATGTTCCAAAAGTTCTGCTTGGGTTTTTTTCTCTTACTACCTGGAAGGAATTTGAACATAAAAGTTAAATTACCAAGAAAAAAGCAGCTGTGTAAATTTCCCAGAATTTTCTTTGCAAAGCTGCTATTGTGGAAATATAAGCTTCCTGCTTTTTTCTTAAATAGTGCACTAATTTTGTGCCATTTCACCATGGCAAAAGAAGAGTGTTTTGTACTTACTATATAAACCTTCCATATCTGTTGTGGAAAAGATCATTTACATGAAGTCAGATAAAAAAGCTAAGGAGAGAAAAAATGAAACCGCTACACCTGGTAAGCAATGCCATTAAGTTTTGTGGAAATGAACTGGAGGCAAGGTATCAGGCAAGCAAACTCCTGACAAAAGTGTGGGGAGGTGGCTGCTGCTCCAGTTGGTCAGTGAGACCCCAAGGGTTCCTTACACAGCTGTGGATGAGACAGTATCAAATTTTAGCACTCTGTAGAGATATTGAGCTAACACAGTTATCTCACTTTGGCTGCCAAGATGGAATCTCTTTAGCTTTAACTTATGGGTATAAAACATATCCTACTTTTCTGAAAATGGGAAGATGAATGAAAGGTACTAAATTGGGTCTTTTAAGATTGAACAGTGTCTTTTGCTACTTCTGATAATGATAAAAAGCAAGGACAGGAAGAGAGTGGTTCTTTTGGCAGTACCTCAAAGTAGGTGACCATGGGAAGTGACATGGGACTCTACCCATTGCTTCTAGCAGACATCAGCGTCAATATCTCTGCAGATCTAGACACTGATTGTTTTTTCCAAAAGAGTAACTCTTTCAAAAGGTTATTGTAAGAATAAAAAGTTCAGCTGGAAACATCCCAAATTTCAGTCTTTGTGACTGGCAATAAGCAGTAAGGAAAGTGACATTATTTTTTCATCTGCTGTAAACACATCAAACTTACTATTTGTCTTATACAATTATGGACTCTTATTCAGCAACACCAAATCTTTTCCTTTAAAGAGCAGGCTGTACTGATTGCTTGTAAATCAGTCTGTTTCTTGTCTTTCCTTCTCAGGTGAATCATGTACTTTCAGCTCTTTCATTTCTCAGTGACTCAGTGTTCAACTATCAAATGAAATGTGTTTATAAAGAAGCTTATCCTTTGTGACTTACAAGTTCAAACCATGAATTTTCCAAGATTCGGTTTTAATGATGGCCCTATGCTTAATTCCCCTGACAATTTTCATCTCCCTCATATTTTGTATGCACTGTCCAGAAGAAGAGGGTTTGCTCTGGGCATCACCTGGATTTGCTCCAGAGTGCAATGCTTGCTGGAGGAGAGGATCTGTTGGCAATTGGCATGCTGCTACACCTGGGCAGCCAGTTCTGGTGGGATACAAAAACTTTCAGATCTTTGACGCATATGTTGAAGAAATTCCAAGACAATATATATTGTAAATAAACAATTCTTTACTACTTCATTAAAAAATTCTCATTATGACGGTAGTTTTGCCCAATGACCAAAGAGTAGGGAAAAATGAGCCACATACTGAAGAACAAGAAAGTGCAATTGGAATGGGGAATAGAAACCAATATAAGGACAGAGAGGTGGTGTTATAGATGAGACAAGTTACTAGATGAAAAGAAAACCCATAAAGTGAATAGAGCAGAACACTTTCCTAAGCAAGCGATTAACCCGAGTCTGAAAACTGAGCTGACTGGAGCCTCCTGCCTCCCCTCTGAGGAACCAAATGACAGCACCTAGCAATTGGCCTAGCAGCCAATTGGTGAAGTGATAAATCGGCAAATTTAGAGTCAGCAGGGAGGAAAACCCATTTTACTCCCGCACTCATTATCAACAGTAAAGAAATATAAAAGGATTTTTAGCACCTCATGCAGCGCTGAATCAAAAGTTGCGCTGAATCAAAAGTTTCACTACACATTAAAATGACTGGCTTCTTCAGTAGCAAAGCAGCGCTCACCATTTGAGTGGAAAGGTGGGAGGAGCAGTAGACAAACTGTCTTGTTTGCCAAAGGAGGGGCTCCAATTTTTATGGGAATGGAATTGAATGTTAAGCAACTTTGAGACATCCAGCCTTGGATGCCATAAATATTGAAGTAACAGTGAGATGGAGACACATAATGCCTTGGGTCTGAAACCAGTGGAAACTTAAAGACCAGACGTAATGTGGGCCAATGCTGAGCCTGAAGAATATTTTATCTTAGGCCGAGTGAGGACACATAAAGATTGGTTAGAGAGGAAGATTTAAATGGAGCAAGGAGCAAGAGAAGCTGAAGGGTGGCATGTTAGCATTTTGTACTGTACTGTGTCCATATAAGATTTAAATTTGGTGTTGGCTAGGCTTTTATAAGGTTATAAATTTCTTAATTGGCACTTTCAGTAACTTTCATTTGCTCATAAAGGAGTGAATTTAGATATGAACTTCCCAGTACAAATCACTTCCCTGCAGCACCACAGCAGTGCTAGTGGTAATCTCAGAGTGTCAGCAGGCACATTTTAAACTTATCACCTGAGTCAAGGATTTTCAGACAAAATGCTCTTCTCCCTTCTTTCTCCTGAGTCTGTGGAAAATACATTAAAGTCTCTTGTTTTGAGATGTGTTACTGTGTCTGCTGACTCCTGAAAGCAATTGAATTTGACTAGATTTTACTGAGCCCTGTGGGGCTGCAAAGTGCTATGGGTAATTTGACTCTTATAGTCATGTTGCTTATTGGAGGTACATTGATGTCCAGGGGCTAGAGTTCTTATCTGTCTCATAGCAGACAACAATGGGACCCTTCTCAGTTGGACCCAGAGCTGTTTTTCTGTCTGGTAAGAGTGATGTGACTTTGCTTCCAGGACAAAGGGAGGACCTGGATGCATCCAGTATCACCCCAGTGTGCCAGGTCTCTTTGTAGAGGGTGAGAGAGGGTCCTGCAACCAGAACCATGGCTTTCTCCACATCTGAACACAGCCATCTTCAATCCCATACCTAAGCAAACAGTGGCCGACTGGTGAGTTTATATCTGAGTTTTCTCTGTCACCGCACACACACAGCTGGATAGCTGAACACCTGTGTCGCATTGGTGCAATAAGGGCTAGGGAAGAACTGTTTCCATACAGTCAATTAAAAACCACAGGCATCGAATCTTTTCCTTCCCACAGGTTCCTTCAAGGACTGGTGGAAGGACCACAGCTCTGCCTTCTGTGCAGTGTTGCAGAGCATAGCAGTGCTGCAACGGATTTTTGGTGTTGTAGAGAAGGGGCCTCCCCAGTTAGGACCCCAGTGGCATTGTGCAGGTCTCTTTCAACCCTTGCTACCAGCTAAGTCTCCAACTGGCCCAAATTTCTTCTTCAATGGAAAGATTCCTATAAGTTAAGTTTTGTTTAAAAAGTGTATTTTAACATAACACATATGTTTTCAATTTTTATAAAAATGTATTGGCAAATTTATTCTATTTTACTTGCTTCATGGCTCTCTTCAAGTCTAAGCTTTCTTTTTTCCAGAAGAAGGAAAGCTGCTCATATCATCATCTCCTGTATGTTAGAGCTGCTGACTTTTTTCTTCTATCTTGTCTCACTGACTCTTTGTGAGTGTGCAGATTTCATTTTCTAACACAGTAGTTGTGATGTGCCCTCCCTGCTCTGATATTCAGCTGCTCTGCTTCTCTGAGCTTTTTGCTGCTTTCCTATATACTGTTTTCAAATTTACTGTTCTCCATTTCTCTTTCTTCTGGCCATCTTTTCAGAATGATTGATAGTCCCAGTTTTGAATGCTGGTATTTATGACTGGTCATATTCTGGAAGAAGGAGGAGAGAAATGTTTTCAGGTCTCTGAACTCTGTGTATTTGCTCTACACACTCTGATGATCTCTCAAAATCTGTGTTA
Source organism: Coracias cyanogaster (assembly GCA_033124195.1). Lineage (NCBI taxonomy): Eukaryota > Metazoa > Chordata > Aves > Coraciiformes > Coraciidae > Coracias > Coracias cyanogaster. The sequence goes on along the minus strand of JAVSBS010018680.1, from coordinate 30,097 downwards.
ATTCTCACAGAAGAGATTTTTGGCTCTTTTCACAGCTTTCTCCATATCATGCCCTGTGTCTCACTTTCATATGCCCTTTGCTCTGACCTGTCTTGCCCTATGTACCCCTTTGAGATAGGAAGGGTATTGATATTGCAGGAGATGGGTAGAAAAGAAGGATTAACAAGTCAATGAAATGATTTTATTTTTTTCAGACTGTGCTTGTACATGAAATTAATTTAACTACTGAGGGTAGATACAGGGATTGTGCATCAGTGGAATTTCTTTTTTATTTTTAGAAAAAAAGGGGGAAAAGAAACTAGGACATTGCAGAGGGCATGTTTATTTTAGTATTTACAGGACAAGATATGATTTAAAATCTTTTGTTTGAGAAAAATCAGCACAGTTCTCCATGCATTTTTAGGATGGTTACAATATGCACTCTTATGGAAGCATGAATGTGCATCTATTAAAAACACTATGTACTTAGGTCTTGCAAAAGTCCAAGGGCTGAAGAGTGAGCCTGAGGAAATGATCCATAATTGCTCTCTTCTGTGATCTTGCCACAGGTCACCTGGCCAAATAGTTTCCTGATTAAGATAAGCATATGAGTAGTCTTCCTACTTTTGCAGATCATCTGTCTCTTCCAAGACAGCTGCAAGACACTAGGGTTAATATTTTTGGACATTTTTACTTCAGAGCTTTGATCGCTCCTTATTGTTATGGGCACAGTGATAGACAATCTCAATAACTTTATAAAGGTCACTCTGATCATAACTTTTCTGTCAACAGATAACTATGCTGGCTTGAACAGAGATGGAAAATGGCCTTTTAAATTACATCCTGGCAAATTATTCCATAAGCGAATGAGATTGTGGCGTGTTGCAATTCCTCCATTCTTAATTTCTTATGGCTTCTTCTCAGCAAGGTCTGTGCTTGCTGTGGTAAACAGTCCTACTGAAGTCAGCTGGGACCGGTCAATGCAACCACACAGGGTGCATTAACAAGCGTTAATAAAATTGAAGTCTAGGGCATTTCCCACTTGTTCCACTTGCAAAGCCAGTTGGAGATTTTTTTTAGCTTAAAACTGTGAAGTTGTACTGGACATTCACATTTTCTGGCCTTGTATTTTGAAATGAGAGACTACTCGGTGAGTATGACGTTTAAAAAGTAAGATCTCATTAACAATATAGAGTTATTGAAATGGTGAATTCCCCTACACTGTGTAGTGGATCATGGTGCAGAGATGATCCAATACCACACCAACAGCAGCTACTGCACTCACAAGCTGCAGCATGAAGCACTGAAGCACACAAACCAGCAGCCTGTGTCTTGCAGCTGTAAGGCTTGGTTCTTCAGCAGTGCACAACCTCACACCTCTAGTCCCAGTAGCTCAGCAGCAAGTGCCCTGCTGATGCTGGCTGGGCGGCTACTTGGTGTTCCTGCTCTGCCAGCAGTGCTGGGGCAAGTAGCAAACCGTGAGTGACACATACAGGGAGTCTAGGCCCACAGACCCAGAGATGCAATACTGAGAGAACCAGCAAATGTCTAAACCTGGCCATTTCTACAACCCCATGGAGTCTAGTTTGGTAACTAAGAAATACTGTGATGCTAGAAACCTCATTCTGTGCAGAACTACTTTGGTTTTCACAGGCTTGGACAGGTGGGCTCCAAGATAATGCCTAATCCTAATAGTAGAGAGTAAAAGCAGGCTCTGTAGCATAGACAATGACCCTGCTTCCTTTTAAAATGTAAAGGAGGAGAAAATCCATCTTATATACAAACTTAAGGTTCCGTTACTTTCCTCTTCAGGAAGAAGTTTACGTTCCCATCTCCCAGAAAAAGAGCTTCAGCTACTGGGGAGCTGTACTACAGTCTAGCCTGTCTAGGAACTACAGTCTGCCCCTCCTGTTGAAAAAGTGTATGAAAGAATATAAAACCCCAAGTGAGTAACAGCAAGGGCATACTTCTGAGCGGCTGGCTCACCAGGAGAGCAGAAGAGCTGACCCAGGTTCCTGCTGCCAGGTCTCTCTGTATAACACATACTGTTGCCATGTTATGTGAACTGTGTAAGGAATCCTGGGTGTGGGGGTTGCAGTAACTGTAGAGTCAGCTCTATGGCTCTGAGCTTCTTGAGAGCTATGAGGAGCTGGTCTAAATGTTGTAGCCACAAGGTTCTCCAAAGTGGTGCTGGAGGAAAGAGCAAGCACTGCCACCTCACATGTGTAAACCATGGGGTTGCATTCTACAGCTCTGAGGTAGGTGCTTTGGAAGGGAATAAACTTATGCTGCACTCCGTGATTACCAGACATGACTAGTTCAGCCACATCCCCTACAGTACAAGGTCCTTTCTGAGCCTCCTTCTGAGCCTGTGTAGTACACAGGGGGTTTATGGGCTTTTCCAGAGCTACTGATTTTCTTGTGCTGATTTATTTAGGTGCCCAGATCCTGTGTTATCTCTGGCCCTTGTCATCAACAAGTCAGTGGCAAGGGATATAAAAAGGAAATCTGTAAATTTTTAGATAAAGCCTGTTTGGAACTAATTAAACTGGCTTGTCATTCAGAATGTCTATTAGTAAAACACTATTCATATCTCACTTCCCATGAAGAGTTTAGCAAATTAGAGTATTACTCTGTGGAGTGTCATGCAATGGTTTGCATTTGCATCCTATTTTTTTCTTCTCTGTGGTCTACCTCACACCAGTAAAAGCTCAGGAAATACAAGACAGTTTCTAAAATGGCAGTATTCTAGATGCTGGGCTGGAGTCAAGGGACAGAGACAGTCTTCACTTATTGAATGCTTTTTTTTTCCAACAGTAAAAAGTAAGCAATTCATGAATCATACAAATGTTGGCAAAAACAAATACACTTGATCTAATAGTGATGAGCTCATTCACTGCCATACCAAGATAGGATCTTTTCAGCAGCTGCCTTC
>JAVSBS010018680.1:0-14682 GCA_033124195.1 Coracias cyanogaster | reverse complement strand
ACACATTAATTAGATCCCCTCTCAGTCTTCTCTTCTCCAGACTAAAAAGCCCCAGGTCTCTCAACCTTTCCTCATAACGCAGGTGTTCCAGTCCCCTAATCATCCTCATAGCCCTCCGTTGGACTCTCTCGAGTAGATCTCTGTCCCTCTTGTACTGGGGAGGCCAGAACTGAATGCAGTACTCCAGGTGACATTTCACTAGGGCAGAGTAGAGGGGGAGGAGGACCTCCCTTGAGGGAGATCCTTAGGAAACCATTTGTCTCATTGTAGATCTGTATTTTGTATGCAGTTTGGGCTCAAATACTTTCCTGAAAAATCTGCTTTTTAGTTCTCATTGTTTTATGTGGATGATCCTTTTGCTTTCTGAGATCCCTTTCTCTCTCTCATCTATATTGACATTGATGTCAAGATAGAGTTTGCCCATATATTGTCTTCACAATATTTCCATCTTCCATGATGGAGTGACTGCATCAGCAGACAAGGGAAGATCTATGGATGTCATCTACCTGGACTTCTGTGAGGCCTTTAATATCATGTCCCACACAGGTGTCCCACCACAAGTGTACCTGCTTATGGTAAGCAGACCCTGTGACTTATTGCCCCTGTTAAATAGTGGCCTGGGGCAGCCTGAAGGAGCCATCTCTGGGGCTGTAGTGGGATCTCTGGGAACATGGTGGGGTCGTTAGGAGCAGGCTCAGCATCTTGATAAAGACCCAGTATGGGAGGATGGTGTCCAGTGTTGCAGGGGTCAATGCTGCTTTATGCATGGAGCTATGTCCGTGAGTCCTGCATGGACGCAACTCTTTTAGCTCCTTTGTCACTGCCCCCAGTGAGAAATCCAAGTGGTTTATAGCCTCTTCCAACAATACAGTAGTGCTGGCTAAAATCTCCATATGTTCGCTGATGGCTTGGATGTGGGAGGGTGACAGAGGGGCTGGGCGGGATGTTACCGTGAAAGGAGATGTCACCACTCAGGAAGATGTCCTCCTCCACAGGGACATCACTGCCCAGTAAGATGCTACCACCTGCGGGGCTGCCATCATCCATGGGAATACTATTGCCTGGGAGGCTGTCACTGACCAAGGGATTGACTGTGCTAGTCAGGCTGTGCTGTGTGCACTGGCCCTCGAGGCATAGTGATCATTAAATGATAGAGTTTTTGATTCTTGGAGAAGTAGAGAGGGGTCAGAAGAACTCTTACCTTGGATTTCTGGAGGGCAGGCTTTGATCTGTTTAGGAGACGGGTTGACAGAATTCCTTGAGAGGCAGTTCGGGATAGCAGAGGAGTTCAGAAAGGCTGGACATTCTTCAAGAGGGAAATCTTAAAGACACAGGAGTAGTTTGTCCCCATGTGATGAAAGAAAAACTGGTGGGGAAGAAAATAAACTTGGCTTAACAGAGAGCTTTGGCTGCAAGTCATGAAAAAAAAAGAGAGCTCAGACCCCTTGAAGAAGGGGCAGAAAACTTAGGTGGACTACAATGATGTTTTGAGGTTATGCAAGGAGGATGTTAAAAGGCCCAAAGCCCAACTGGAATTTAATCTGGCTACTTCTGTAAAGGACAGTAAAAAAGTCTGGATAAGTGCATTACCAGCAAAATGTGTGCTAAGGAGAATCTCCATCCTTTGTTGGATGCCGAAGGAAACATAGTGGCAAAGGATGAGGAAAAGGCTGAGGTGCTGAATGCCGCCTTTGCCTCAGTCTTTAAAGCTAAGACCAGTTATTCCCTGAGTACCCAATCTTCTGAGCTAGAAGAAAGAGACAAGGAGTAGACTGAAGCCACTGTAACCTGTGGGGAAATAGGTAGTGACCTGCTACACCATTTAGACACACACAAGTCTATGGAGGCAGATGAGATCCACCCAAGGGTACTGGGGTAGCTGACAGACATGCTCCCTAAGCCACTTTCCATCATTTATCAGCAGTCCTGGCTAACATGGGAGGTCCCAGTGGACTGGAGGTTAGCAAATGTGACTTCCACCTACAAGAAGGGCTAAAAGGAGGATCTGGAGAAGGATAGGCCTGTCAGCCTGACCTTGGTGACAGGGAAGGTTATGGAGTATCTTGAGTGCCATCATACAGCACACACAGACAATCAGACCCAGTCAGCATGGGTTTAAGAAAGGCAGATCCTGCTAGATTAACCTGATGTCCTTCTATGACAAAGTGACTCACTTAGTGGAGGAGGGCAAGGCTGTGGATGTTGCCTACCTAGACTTTAGTAAAACTTTTGACACTGTTTCCCATAGCATTGTCTTGGAGAACCTGGCTGCTCATGGTCTGGATGGGTGTACACTTCTCTGGATAAAAACTGTCTGGTTGGCCAGGCCCAAAGAGTGACTGTGAATGGAGTTAAATCCAGTTGACAGCCGACAGGGAAGATCCACAGGGAACACACAAGTGATGTTCCCCAGGCCTCAGTATTGGGACCTATTCTGTTTAATATCTTTATCAATGATCTGGATGAGGAGATCCAGGGCACCCTCAGAAAGTTTGCAGATGACACCAAGTTGGGTGGGTAGTGTTGATCTGCTTGAGGTCAGGTAGACTCTGCAGAGGGATCTGGAAAGGCAGAATTGATGGGCTGAGGCCAATGACATGAGGTTCAGCAAGACCAAGTGCTGAGTCTTGCACTTGGGTTACAACAATCCCATGCAATGCTAGAGGCTTGGGGAACAGTGGCTGGAAAGCTGCCTGACAGAAAGCACCCTGGGGTTGTTGGCCAACGGCTGCCTGAATCACAGAATCACAGAATGATAGGGGTTGGAAGAGACTTCTGGAGATCATCTAGTCCAACTCCCCTGCCAAATCAGGTTCACCTGGGGTAGGTTACACAGGAATGTCTCCCAGCAGTGTGCCCAGGTAATCAAGGTCAACAGCATCCTGGATTGTATCAGAACTGGTGTGGCCAGCAGGACTCAGGAAGGGATTTTTCCCCATGTACTTTACATTGGTAAGGCCACACCTCAAATATTGCATTCAGTTTCGGGCCCCTCACTACAAGAAAGACAAAGAAGAGCAATGAAGCTGGTGAAGGGTCTATAGACACATCACATGAGGAGCAGCTGAGGGAACTGGGGTCATTTAGTCTGGAGAAAAGGAGGCTGAGGGAAGACTGTATTGCTCTCTAAAGCTTCCTGAAAAGAGGTTGTGGTGAAGTGGGTGTCAGTTTCTTTGCCCAAGTTACAAGAGATAGAACAAGAGAAAATAGCCTCAAGTTGCACAAGGGTAGATTAGGATTGGGCTTTACAAAAAAATTTTTCACTGAAAGGGTTGTCAAGCATTGGAACAGGAAGTGGTTCATTCACCACTCCTGGAGGTGTTTAAAAGTTATGTAGATGTGGCACTTAGGGACCTTGTTTAGTGGTGGACTTAGTAGTGCTAGATTAATGGCTGGACTCAATGATCTTAAAGTTCTTTTCCAACCTCAGTGATTCTATGATTCTGCTTCTTTCATAAGTGTTAGGTATTTAGCTGTCTTCAATCACTGTACAGGGAATTTTCATGCCTCATTCAGAACAGGTAATTGCTCATAATTAGCTAACTTTTTTGCAGTTTTGAATCTGAACATTTCAACACCTAAGCCCATTTCAGACCTTGCTGTGAACAGTTTTTGAAAATGGGATTCAAATTACTTGCCTGCTTCTGAAAATATTTTCTTTACTGTAGGATTTTGTAATACCTAGAATGGCTTAATTTTAACCCAAGATTTTAACTAAGGCATTTGTGCTTGTAATAGTAGTTACGGACACAGTGGCAGAGCTGTTGCAATAGAGAAGTCTCAGTCTGCAATGTGTCCATTTACCAAAATTACTGAAGTTTTGTGCTGTGATTTAATTTGTGGCTAAAACATGGGATTGAGCCTTTCTGATTTATTAAAGACAAATGAACCCATGAGCCAGACTTGCACCATCCATTATGAGACTTGTTCTCAAAAACAATGCATGGAATCTGTGAAAGATGGGATTTATCATACTGTGCTTTTCAGTCCTCAAAAGCTCTCATCAGTTTTTCTTGTGCATTTGATTACTGCTAAGTCTACATTTTGTTCTCCTGCAAGAGCAAATTCAAAATGGTGATTGAGCTTAGCATGTGAGTAGTACATGTTTGTCCAACAAAAACACTAGCTATACTTCAGTATGTAACAATTGTTTTTGAAAATGTTGCAATAATAAAGATATTCATATCTTTTTTTGACAAGTGAAACATATAGACAATACAAACTATGCAATAGGCACTATAAAACCAATGGCAAAATTTATGTTGCAACTTTAATGGTTTTGCTGATTTATTTTCTTATTGTTGATTTGTGAATTATACAGTAAAACTGTTTATGTATCTTCCATTGACACGGGGTAGGCTTTTCAAGTTCCCGCCTCTCTTTTACATTATTATATAATTATAGACATTGTATTATCAATTTAAATTCACAAACTTTTTGAAATAAGATCCTGACTGGCAATTTTAATGGTCATCATAACACTATAAAATGGAATGAATCATATAAAATGCCTGTTCAATTAATGTTTAGTCTGAGCTACACAGTGCTAACAAAAATACCCCCAGAACATTTATATTAACTCCAAACCTATTGCCTTTAGAAGACACGGGTTTATGTGCTGGAGATGCCAGATCACTTCACTTGCAAAGATCCAGTGACATGAGTAGCACGTACAAATCAACCAGTGCTGTGAAAATATCTGAGAATCTTCTGTTTTGTTAAGCAACAGGAGAAGTATTATATAAAATTCCTCTATTGCCCAAAGTGTATTTGAATTTTGACAGGGAGGTATTTCACCTAGGGATATGGCTGAGCCCCTGAAGAATGTAACCTGCACAGCAAGCCCAAATACCATCATGGGCAGAAGGGCTTGCTGAAAAACAGGGAACTGCATTGTAATCCCAAACCTGCACAGCACTTGGCACCAGCCCAAACCTCTGCATATGCCAGTAATTCACTATTTCCTCTGTCCTTCCTGCCCCAGAACCCTTAATCCAGACTATTCGCGTTCATCAGGCAAGCGATTATTCCTAGTTTGCACAGTGAGAAAAGCATAAAAAAAGCTGACAAACTACTAAAGCTGACAGTGAAAGTAGTTGCCTAAGCCTTTTTACCATTTATTTCACAACAAGAGGATTTTACATCAGTGGTTTCAGATTTTACGTCCACTGCATTTTGTAAGCTTTTATTATTCACCCCCTACAAATCTGGTACTTAAGAAACTCTTTTCCCCAGATGGATATAAAGTATGCTCAAATATGAAAAGGCACAATTATTAGCAGGTGAAATGTACCGTCTCCAAGTTAAAGCAGTTGAAAGTTATGAAAAAATATGAAAATCAAACGCTACGTTTGCCAAGTTTGTTTCTGTTTTTTTTAAGTGCAATACACAAAGATTATTTGACCACATTGAAAACATTGTATACAATATGTGTTACTATCATCTCAGATTGTAAATGTCTGCCTTAAAATTTGTTATGAAGAGATTTTGTTTATATTTAACTTAAACTTAGCAAATAGTTTTTGATCAATAAATTTGAGATTTTTGTTTTTACATTAACACCCCATACTACAAGAAAAAAAAAACCAACAATCTACTCTACTAGTTCATTCACACCTAATACTTAGAAATCAATACAAGAGAGGCGAATGCTAAACCTACTAGGAGAATATGATAGGGACCCTGGCAAGGACCTGTCATTCACTGTCAACTAAATAACCCCATGAAATGTTAGATTTTCAGTTGGAGGAAATACTGAGCCATAATAAACAGCAAATATCCCATGGGGGTTAGAGGTAAACTATTTCATGTCTTACTCTGACAGCTCAAATTTTGGACCTGTGAAAAACATAATTACTGATAAAGAACCGTCTTTTTTTTTTTCCTGCATGCTCAAGTCTTCCTTGCTCAAAGTGACAGGTTCCCTATTAGAGGCAAGATCTGTGACAAAATCTGGAGTTAATGAATAATTATGAGATACTAGTTCTTATTGTTGCCTAGGCTGACTGCTTTTCAGCATAATAATTTTTTTTGTATCCTGACCTGCAAATATCTTAGTGTCTTTGCATAGAAGGCAAACTTCAGCAAAGAGACAAAACTCATCCCATCCCTTCAATGGTCTGACAGGACAAAGAAGCAATCTATATTCCTTGAGCCAAAGATCCTGGTGAAAGGTAATTGTGCTAAACACTATTAGCTACTAGATTTATTATTTTTTAATTATTATTACTGGTTTTAGATTTATTTTTTATTTAATAAACACTTCTCTACCTGCACACTACCCTCCCTCTTAATCTGTTGTTGTCGGGGGACATAACTATCTACCCATCATACTATCAGCGGCATTGCATGTCTGCGCAGGGCTCCTCTGTTTTTATCTGATATGAGTCATATGTGATTAGCACAACTAGAAAGGAGCTTGACAGGTTGCTACTTCCCTGAGGGGGCTTTGCACCGTGATGGGAGAAACCCACAGTCAGACTGTGCAGGGGATATCAGAGCATTATAAGTGATGTTACTAATCTCATACACTTGTGGGCAAGCCAGGGATTGTCTTGGACTGCCCTCAAGATTAAATTTTTCCACCAGAATGTAGGGTATTGTGGCAATTTAATTTCATTATATGAAGTTGTGAGGATTATACAAATCTGTTTTTCTGCACCCAATTTTTAATAAAAGAAAGGGCTCTGGAGTTTGTGGAGACTATTAGTAGCATGATAATAAAAAGACACTGACATCACCTCATCTCCATCAAAGCCTAAGTTAAGAAAATTGTTAGAACATTTTTAATACCGGAGTTCAAAATACAGGACGTATGAGCTCTGCAGCGTTCATTCAGCTGACAGCAAACATCGCCTGAGCGTGTTTGTTAGGGGGAGAGGCAGTCTGCCATGGGGGATTAGCTTGTCAGCAGTGAGCAGGCTGTAGCCAAACAGTACAACATTTCCTTTCACACCGACCAGGAGAAAAGATCTACAGTGAGGGTAGCTGAGGCCACGATCCGGCAGAGGTTAGTGTGTTGTGGGCCAGACTTCTCCCTGCTACATGACACTGACTGCAGCAGGCTGAAGTGCTGGGGATTACATCTTGCTCCCCTGACGTATCTGTCTGCTGAAGGTATGTTTTCCAGAGACATGATATAAACATCCACTTTTCAGTGTCCGCTTGTCAGTATTATAGACCCACTTCAGAAGAAAAGAAGGGATAAATGCTTAACATATTTCAGTTTTCTTCAATTCTCTAATCAAAGCCATGTTATGGAAGGAAGTGAAGTCAGCCATTTTTTTGGTACTATTTGCTTAACTTGACTAGTCATTTTTTATTTAAGCAAAAGTTGGAACATTTTTTATTTTTATTTTGCATTGCCATTGCAGCAAAACACTTTTTTCCCACAGAGGTCCAGGACTTTAGTTACTTTTTCTCTTATCTGACGAAACCTAACCTTACAAAAATGCTTTATGGAACATTCCAGAGAGGAACTGAAACACAAAGGAGCAGGACTCTGAGCAATATTCCCTCTAAAGCCTTTTCCTAAAGCTAATATACAAAAAAGTGTAGGGTTAATCATGGACATTTCTCAGTCTGGCAAAGCAATATTTTTCCATTTTGAAAACACACAATGTTAGAAGAAATAAATGTAGATGGGAAATAAATGTGGCCTCCACCTTGATTCCTTAAGCTAAGAGGTCCTCTGAGAGATCTGAGAGATTTACAGCTTGATTAAACTGAGTAAGTCAAACCATATTGCATCCTACAGTTTTATTTTCACAGTACAGAGCTATACCACAAATTATACAAATAATCTTATAAATCATGGATTTTATGATGATTCATAAGCACTGGAAGCAGGATTAAAGTCTTCTTGATAAGTGAATTAATTCTGTAGGTTGCTAGGAATTTGTGGCATAAGCTGTTTGAACCTGTCATTTTGTTGACAGTGAATTGGTATTTAAAAATCAATGTGTTTATGCAGACAGGATATCTTGAGTGAGGTTTTCATGATTATAATGCTGCCCCTGGCTATGTTATAGTTAGGACTGAGTCAGCATTTCCATCATGAAGTATATTTTTCATGTGTATGTATTTCACCATATAAATTCACTCTTGAATAAATTAGACTGTTTCTAAATAATAATAGCAAAAGTACAACATTTCTAAAGTTTAGAATTAGAAAAAGACTTTTTGGAGTGTATTTCTCAATGGAAAACTTTTCTGGTGCTGAAATAGCCTTTACGTACATGGTGTAGAATTCAAACTTTGTCATTTCATAAGCTTTAAAATCTTGAATAACTAAAAATGAGTCAAATTTGTAATCATATTTATTAAGTCCATATGATCTAAACCATTTGGAGTTTTGGTTACAAAATATAAATACTAAATATAATAATTAGACTTAAATATGTATTTTTTTTCTCAATTCTGTTAAGGACCACAATGTGGCCAAAGTCTTATGAACTAATCTAATTCATATTTTAGCATTACTGATACATTCCTGTTGACTTTTGTCTATACATGTGGCGATAACTTGCCCCTAAGGATTTGTTTACGTAGCAGTCAAAAGTTTAACCACAAATTTCATGGAGTGTAAGCTCTCTGGTCTGGAGAATAATCACTGTACAGTTGTGGCAGTGCAGATCTCAGCTCATGTTAATCTTAGAAACATGTATGTAGAGATAGCTTTGTCACAGCCTATGAAAAAAATCTGTGCAACTGCCAGACATCCTGTTCCTCACACTTGCTCTGGTTAATTTAGACTAGATGGGTCTATAAGTGCTATACCCAACCTTTTGATAAAAATGACCCTCTAATTCTACTAACAAACATCTCAAGATACACTTTAAGGAATATTTTTATGCAGGATATTGCTTGACTCTTTCTAGATGTTACTAGATTGTGCAAAGTAGAATATACGTGGCATGACTATTAAGTTGTACAAATCTGGGAGTTGCAGGGGCTACTACTTAATCATAAACATGCTTTACCAAATATACATTTACCTTCGGTGTGAATAACTAGAAATATTAGGGAGTTATTTTTCTAATTATAATTGTAATAATATACTTTTTTAAATGGCCTGGAAATACTTGGGAAAAAAACACTGTGAGCCAATGTTTTTTAATTATGATACATATAATTATAGCTATAATTATAATGGCAATGAAAACTGTTCCTATTTTGATAGTAAATATCCAAACATATTGAAAATTATATCCTTTGCTTTAAAAAAGTTGTAATTCAAATAATGTCAACCTTATTCTCCATTGCCATGTATTCTGTATATTCAAGCAATTATTTTAAAAAGTATTGTTGTTCCAGGGGTTTTATATAAATACATGTAGCCCTTTCAAATAATATTTAAACTGAAAGATGCTTGCACCACGATCTGTATTCATTTTTCACTGGTATGACCAGGACTGCTTTCTAGGCTTGCAAAGGGTCACAAGACATCTTCTTGTCTGAAGCAGACATAACCTGAGGTTCTCTCTGTCTGTGTGAGCCTCCTCTAATCATGCCAGGGTAAAGGCAGTTGTTTTGCTTAAGGGAGCTGGACAAGTGACTGTGAAGTGGCTCGCTGGGAATTCAGGGCAGATTTGCTTTCAGTGACATAGGTCAATGTTCACAGTGTTTCAAGATACCAGCACACTGATTTGACACATTAACCATTTCATATTTCAGCATCCATATTTTTAATTTCATCAAAATTTATTTAAGTTTTCCTGGTTGCTCCTTGACAGTTGTAAGAGTTTGTCCTGTCACTGCTACTGTTTTTTGCCTATGATCTACACATAAAGTTTGCAGTCTGAGATTCGGGAAGTCCTCTCTAGAAATTCATAAACAGTACAAAGATATTCTACATGTTGCAGACAATGAAGGGCTGTTTAACTTAAGGAGAGTCTTGGCAGGGAAAATATATGAAGTTTTTAAGAGCGGTTATTTTTTCTTCTTACAATGTTATTTTCTTATCTGATGGGAGCTTATTTCCAAATAGCTGCCAAAATTTGGATATGATCCAAACTGAATTCTAGCTTTGGTGGGGTCTAAATGCAGATATAGACATTGCAACTTTTGCCCATTGCTAAAAACATTACATATCCATCAACTATATCTGTGTGTCTTGGAAAGAGTTTCTTACTTCTGAAAATCAGGCCACTGATATTTGGCAAATACACACTTGAAAATCTGTGCCAAATTATATCATTACCAATAATAATCTAATGCATTCAGTGAGGGGAATAAGTAATGGACTGGGAAAACTCAAGCTTTCTAATGTCTTGTTCTTTTTATAGTCAATTTTCTCATCCCATGTCCTACACTATTGTTGAGAATTGGTGCTGGACATAGCCCATATACTTTTGTGTGAGAGAATAAGCAGCAATTATGGAGCAGATGGATTTATTTAGAAAACTTATCTGTGTCCTAAGGAACAAAATGAAATAAATAAAAACTCCTAAGACAAAAGAAAGTTTGGGGTGAGGGAAAAGAAGGAGGAAGAAGAAGGAAAGAATATAAGTATTTCTTGGCTAATATGCCCATGTTGACACTTTTTTTTCCATAATACGTGCCTAGCTACTTCTCTGTTCCCTGTATATTCAAATTGGCTCAGTATAATTCTGTGGCTTGCTAGAAATGTTAATGTACCTACCTTTTTCAATGTAAACTGATGGGGTAACTCTTTTCCCTCAACATCTAAGTGTTAATTCAACAGTAAGGCATTATTCATAGGGAAATTCCATCTGCTCTTGTAGTCTCAAATGGTATTGTTAACTGAGCAATCTAGCCTTTTAATGGATGTTTGTCTTGTTTTCACTGAACTAGGAAAAAAGAAGGAATTCAGATCCAAGATGCATGTAAAGTGCACCAAGGGTGCTAAGTTAAAGAAAATAAAAATACTGCAGAAATTGCTTTCTATATGAGAAAAATGTTATAGCACTTCAAAACACATACTCATATTGAAACAACTTGCAGTTCCAAAATGCCTGTCACTCTCTGTCTTTCTGTTATTTTATGTAATGTCTCAAAGTTATTTTTTTGTGTGTGCAACTTCCTTCATTTAAGAATGCATGATAACTGATACAAAGTAAAAGGAAATAAAAAAGCAAAGCCAAATCTTCCTCCTGACATTTTTTGCAATTAGGATTTTGCTGTTTTCATTTCCAATATGGTACACTGAAACAAACAAGCAAAGCTTTGCAGACACTCTCACTGTCTGCATATTCAAGCTAAAAGCTATTAAAGATGTTGGTTGTATATGTGCTTTCTAAGATACTTGAGTTACATGGAGAATTATGATTCTCTAAAGCTAAGATTACAGTAACTACTTATGCTGAATGTAAAATATTGTTTCCTCAGTAGCATCAGGGATAACATATGAATACCTGAGTTATAATATTTAATGGAAGCAGGGAAGAATAGCTTCTGTTCATTACAGGAAAAATTTTGTGTCCAGATACGTGAATGATTGGAAAATGAATTTAGTTAAGGCTCTGTATTGTCCATTTTTTTAAATATTGAAAATCCGTTTGTCCTACCTGAGCTCACTGATAGCACATACTCAGCATACTTAGGCATATACTTTATCCTTCTCATATGCTTAATTTCTCAACTGAACATCAAATGGGCTTACTCTGAAAAGCCAAAATCTGATAATTAAGATCAGTAGCAGTTTATCATAGGCTGTAGGTTCAGAACTATCATAAACTAGAAAGATTTGGAAAACTTATGGGTTTTGGTTTGTTGGTTTGGTTGTTTTATTTGTTTGTTTGTTTTACAGCTTTTCCTGAGCATGTTTGCTCTTTGTCAGGATGAATAAAGGGTAGTTAATTCTGAAAACTTTCAATGTCAGAATAGTCCACAATTCATCATATGATGACAAGGATACAGAAAAGTGAGGAAAAAGCTACTTTTCCAGACAAGGCTCAGAAATCTGCCAGTTGTTGACAGATGTTCCAGTGTCATTTAGCAAAACAGGCTACTGAGACCCCCTGCCTGACCCACAGCTGTGTTTGATTGAAGATCAGAAAGGGGCTTACCTATGTCAATGTTACCACCTTACATTACAGAACAAGAACTTATTATACAGACGGAAATAGAAGTACGAGGAAAGAATGTGGATTTACAACCCTGTTGTGTTTTGCTTTTTTTGCTTGGGTAAGTTAAATCCACTACCACTTCTAACAGTGACTTTGGGACAAAGTCTGCCTCAGGAAATTATCTGACAGCAAGTCTGAGTTGGAACTGCTCTGCATTAACAGCCTACTTTCTGTAATTTTATTGTCAAATTTGTGACTTTATTGGCTCGCTTTGTGTAAGTGTCACTCCTATTAATTTAAATGGTTTTCTTTGCAGCAGTTCCTTCGGGGGCTAAAGGCTGCACTGAGAATATGGAAACTATTTCCCCAGATGGAGCCAATGAATGTTCTGAGGCCTAATAATATACGTATCCTCTTGCAATTCACAGCAGATTCCAGTAAACACTGGCGTTCGTCTGAATGCTTGAGTACACCACTTTCCAGAGCTCTTGGCAAGAGTGATGTGGGTGTGAGGGAAGCGTATCCATATCTTGTCATTTATCTGTGCAAGAGGAATCTGTGTTGATTTTCTGAACCTTACTTGACCACTGACCACAATAGGCAGTTTTGTATTTTAACACTGCCAAAGAGCTACAGAGATTAAATACTTTTTTTAATTTCCTTTTTTTTCACAGGCAGGATCCATAATCTTCTTTAGCTGCTGGCTCTCTCACTTTGTGCTTTATATTCGGGCCTACTGGCAGCAGTAGCAGTTATAGAAGAGTAACATGGTTTAGATAGCATCTCGCTGCAATTCTAGCTCTGTCTTGCGCACTTCCAGGTGACCTTACACATCCTTTGATTATGGTATGCCTGGAGCAAACAGCTTGCAGTGACCTAAACATCAGGAATCAGGTGTATTACACTAGGTTCTTCACTTACGGAAGTGTAGAACAAAGCCTATTCTGGCCTGGATTCAGATATTCAAATGAAGCCCCTCAAAAGCAGCTGAACCACAAAAAATCTTCATTGTAATAAACAGCAGCCCCTCAAGGAGGCTTTACTCAGGTGCAATATTGTGCATGTGGAGGGAAGAACGATGTATCATCTCCTGCAGACAGTGTTCCATCTTCCTGGGCAACAGATACGCAACTCTCTGAAGAGAAATCCAAACAGAAACAGATCAGAGAGGATGATCTGAATGTTCACTGTTGCCCTATGTAGTGTGTGGTCTCACTGAGCATGGGCTAGGCACTGTTTCTGGATTTAAATTAGGTTGACGGGGTCCCATAGGCAGTGAAAAGTGTCTTGTGCAGGTAACATTGCCTGTGCATCTGCTTGATTATTTCCTCTGGAGGCCACAGCGCACTGGTGCTGAGTCCCCTTCAACCAACAAGGCACTGTCCTAGAGCCCCTGCTTCAAAACACACTGATATAGTTGGGATGTGGTCCTGAAGATCATTCAGGTAACCTTTTGCTGATACTCTTAAGAAGTGTGTAATTCTGTTGTTCATAGACTTCTCAAAATTTTGTGTTTCTCATGCTCAGCTTCAGCTACTCTGCCCCATCTATATATTTCTGGTCTTCTTTTTCCAATTCTTAAATTTCTTTGCACATAAATCTATTGGAGAATATCTGTGCATTCCTCTATGTAGACTGTGGTCACTTACAGCTCAGGAATTCTCTCCTGGTTCTTTTTCCTAGGCTATGAATCCCATCACTAAATATGGATAGAGCTTTGCACTGATTTAACATTCTCACTTTTCACTTGTATCTTTCTTAAGATTGGAGAAGTATCTGGAATCTTGTGCCATGATCCATATTTGTCCTTCCAGGATATGAGAAGCCCAACACTCTTTCCTCAAATGAATCATATCCTTAACAGATGAAAATGCTAAATTCTTAATGCTATTTGCTTTTGTTTTCTGCATAGGGACATTTTCTAGTAGGTCCTTATTCTAAAGGAAAATCTTCTGTCCCAATCCCAGACATACATTTTTTACTTTGCTAACAGAAACTTACTTAATTTAGGAATTAGTGTTTTACCAGCATTTTTTCACCTGGGTGACTCCCTGAAGATTTTTCTACAATTCATATATATTTTTTATTATTCCTTAAAAAATAGAGAGCCAGAAAATTACATTATCAAGCTCAGAAAATCTCAGAGAATTTTCCTTGAAACATGTTAAATGACATGTTAGGTACTGATAAATTATTTCTCCAAAAGGGTTTACCCCGAGATTCAAATTTTGGATTGGTCAGGTGACCTGTTTATCTTTTGCAAATCATCCTCAGTTAGTTAATAACAGAGCTATAGACTGACTTTGTCAAAACATAAGATTAGTTTATCAAGGTATTACATGGGTGGAACTGCTAAATCATTCAGTATACCTTGTAAGTGAGGTATGTCATTCTACGCAAATCCTTCTCTGTTGAGAACCTGAGACTGTTTTACCACTGGAAAACTAAATCATTTCTGCTTTCAGACAAGTTCCCTTGGCTTATGCCTAAATTCTTCATTATAACAGAACCTGTAGCTTCAAAGAACTCAGCGGGCTCCTTATTTTCTATGTGGTTTGCCTTTGGCAGAATCCAGACATGCATGTCTTCTCCCTACCTGTAGCCTTCCACACATCTTTGTGACAACTCTCTCACTTTCTGTTTTACTCTTATA
>JAVSBS010018677.1:11756-23339 GCA_033124195.1 Coracias cyanogaster | reverse complement strand
GGTTGCTCAGAGCCCCGGCCAACCTCACCTGGGATGGTGCCAGGGATGGGGCAGCCACCACCTCTCTGGGCAACCTGGGCCAGGCTCTCACCACTCTGTGTCAAAAATTCCTTTCTTATATCCAATCTAAATCTCCCTCTTTTGGTTTCAAACCATCACCCCTTGTTCTGTCAAAGAGGCCCTGCTAAAAAGCCTGTCCCCGTCAGTCTGACTCAGATAAGAGCTCATCTCTCATCCCATCAGTGTGCTAGCAGGGGTATTTTCAGATGGGAGCCTGGGGGTGTGCGGTGGTGTTTGAACTGCCTTGTGTCCCTGCGCTGAGTCAGCAGGTGAGAGGGAGCCCAGAAGTCCCTGCCTTGGGGTCTTGTGCAGCTCAGTGGCTCTGTTTCCAGGCTTGGTACTTTAACTTGGGTTTTGTTTAATTTCCCTCTAACTTTGATCCTGTCCTAGGTTGGAAGAAATGTTGACAGGTGGCTGTGGCTGCTCAGTGCCAGTCGTATCATGACTCGTGCTGAGGGGGACTGCAACGTTGCCCAGAGCAAGCATGGCAGCATCGAGGCTGACTTTGAAGCCTGGAAAGCCAAGTTTCTCAGTCGACTCCAGGCCCTCTGCAGAGGGGAAAAGAAGCCCTGCAGTGGGAAGTGCAAGAAAGGGAAGTGCAAATCTCCAGGGAAGAAGAACAAGGAGAGCTCAGATCATGAACACGGAGCATCAGAATATGAGAATGCTGAGGTGGAGCCAAAATCTGTGAGACTTTTTCTGCTTTAGTGCCCCAAAGGGCACTATTTGACTTCTCCACTTCCCCCTACAGCCAAGAGTAGTGCTGTGGGAGCTTGGTAATTCTGTGTTCTGGGGAAGAGAGACGGGACCCCACAGCAGATAAGTAGAATAAGCCATCCAGAAAGGACTGAAGAGCTAGTGATGGACTGAGGGTAGATAGTATTTATATGATGAGAGAGCCGCCTCCTTAAATAGGAGGAGGTGGATGTTGCGACAGACACTCCAGGGAGTGAGTCTGGGTTCTCATCAGTCTGCTTTATCTCATGGCCAAGTGAAGCATTTAGTTCTCTGCTTCCACTTCAAATTGGTAAAGCTTAGGTGCTTTGCCTGCATCCCAAGGCTTTTCCAAAGGCAGTTGGAGGAGTGTTGTCTCAGCAAGTCCTGTATTTCCTCTGAATGTATCTGCCTGTATCACTTGCCTGCTCTGGGTGACCCCGCTTTAGCAGGCGGGTTGGATGAGATGATCCCCAGAGGTCTCTTCCAGCTCCCACTAATCTGATTTGTGTCTTCCAGGGTGGTGTTGATGGCAGGTTTTGAATAAATCTTCTGTCTTGCTCTACAGGGCAAGACCCAGAGCTGCTATGGTCCTTTAATCCTCCCCAAAAGCCATTTATTATGGGTTGGAAAGGATTGCTATGGCCTTGTTGAGTTTTGTAGGAAATTAGGGGCTCTTCTGGCTGAGTGGGTTTGAGAGTGCTAGCTGCTGCAGGAACAAGTGGAATAAATCTTTCTGTTACACCAGTGCTGTTGTGCTGCACCTTGGCTGTGTGCAGAAAGAGACAACTTTTTCTGCTCTGTGAAGAGTTTGACTTAGAAAGCAGATCCCTCGTTCCCTGTGCATTCAGAGAGGGGCACATGGAGGAGTTACAGGGGTTTAGGCTTCCAGGTTGTCCTGCTGTGCAGTGGGAGTTGGACTCCTGTATAACTTCTCATGTGGTCAGATAGGTGCACGAGGAAATTGGAGGCAGGATTTCTGGACTGAGTTTTAGGCAGTATGTGTACTAAACTCTTATAAATACATAGCGATAAAAGCAAAGCTTAAATGCATCTCATGCATTAGGTTATAGGTAGACTACTTGTTTTTCAGTAGTCTTTACTACTTTGTGAGAGCTCATTTCACTGGTTAGCATAGATGAAGGTTCTTATGTTTAACGTTCAGGTGCCATTCCTACTTTTTTCCTCTCATCTGTTACACAGGCAGAAGAGTTGTTTGAAACCAGTAGTGAGGAGGAGGCGGATGTTGAGGAAGGTGGAGACACAAACTCAGTCGTTGATGTTGAAGATCTCGGCAATATCGTGAGCCACATGAAGAAAGCAAAGGTACTGCTGTTATGGCAAGTGTAGAACTGTCGGGTCTATCAGTTGAATTGATTAAAATACCTGCTGGGTTTGGATCTGAAGGGTCTAGTTAGAGGGAGAGTGAAATATGAGCCATTGGAGAAACTGTCCCAAAAAAGAATACACCTGGGGTTATGTGGGATATAGTTGCTGGCCAACTGTGACTTGGTGACCAAGCAAATGCTGCTATGTTAACCTGTTGTGTTCAGTCTGAGGAAGAATTACTTCCACAGCTGACATTCAGATCTGAATGTGCATCTCTGCCACTGTGACTCACAGTCCAGTGTCTGAACACAAATCCTCTTACTGTATCTGCCTGTGGGTCTGTCAGCTGAAGTGCAGGAGTGTGTTGTGCTGCTATGTCGTGATGAGGGCAGAGCTGCTGGTGGAGCAGTTACACTGCTGCAAGGCCTTCTGTGTCTTGTTGCTGCCCTAGGATGAGGTGCTGGGTTTGCAGAGCTTGAGCTGACCTGTGCTGAGCCTGTCAAAGCCAACTGTAACTCCAGCTTTGTTTCAGGGTGTTACTAATTCTGTCCCTGTGTGGTTCTGCTCTTGGCTCTTTTTCTGTGTTTGGCCTGCAGACAGGATGTATTGAACTCATATTTGGTTAGCACACAAAAAGGAGTGAGGATATAAATAGGTACTAGGCTGAGTGTTGGTGAGCTCCCTGCACTCTTTGCTGGCTGAGCAGTTGGGATGGGAAGGGGTGGCCTCAGGAAGGACCTGTGATGTACTGTTGCCACTTGCTGACTCTTTCCCCCTTAGCTGTCTTTCACTGGTGGTCTCTTTCCTGGTGAACCCTTGAGCTGTTATCCATACCCATCTCAACAAACCTCCCTCTGTCTGTAATTACACCTTCCTTATCTTCTGTGCCTCTAGTATGTGGCTGTCTCACAGCTCTTTCCCAAAGCTTAACTGCTTCCTCAGCATTCTGAGCTGAGATGATGGTGCTGGGCCACCGAAAGCCAGGCTGTGCATCACAGGAGGCTGCAGGCTTAGGAGGGGAGGAGGTTACAAGGGGGTCATGGGGATCTCTGTTCCTCACCTTGGGGTGGGGAAGGAGGTAAAATACTTCCTGTGGCTTGTAACAAACTCTGTTAGGAGATTAGTCCCTTTGAACACCTCTCCTAGGAAAAAAGGCTGAGAGAGTTGGGGTTGTTCAGCCTAGAGAAGGCTCCAGGGAGATCTTGTTGTGGCCTTTCAGTACTTAAAGGGGGCCTATAAGAAAGATGGGGACAGACTTTTTAGCAGAGCCTGTTCTGACAGGACCAGGGATGATGGCTTTAAACTAAAAGCAGGGAGATTTACACAATATAAAAGAAGGAATTTTTTACACTGAGATGGGGCCCAGGTTGCCCCATCCCTGGAACTGTTCTAGTTGCAGATGTCCCTGCTCAGTGCAGGGGGCTTGGATTAGGTGAGCTTTAAAGGTCCCTTCCAACCCAAACCATTGTATGATTCTATGACTTGGGGGTGAGGCAGGCTGCTGTGCCTGAGCTTGTAGGAACTTGTGTGCTGGAGCTTCTAAGAGAAGGGTGGATGAACTGTTTGGCCTTCCTTTGGAGGGAGGAAGGATCAATTCTCCCTGTGTAACTGTGTGCTCTTCTTTCCCTTCTCCTGTGTGCTCACCACTAGAGGTCACTGACCAAAAGGGAACTGTATGTTCTGTAGCTGCCTGCCTTGGGAGATGATTTAGACCAGGAGAGGGAGGTGTTGCTGTCCAGCAGTTTTATGAGAAATCAAGCATTGAGTTTTCACTGACTGACAAAATATGGCAACACCATGATCAAAGGGTAGCGTAAGCCAGAAAACAACACATCATAGTTTAGGTTATGAATATGAGCACAGCAATAGAAGACTTCCCACTGTTAGCTTCTTATGTTCATTGTTCTGGTTGTGATCGCGGCTGAAGTCAGTGGGTATGGCTTTATGTAGAGGCAGTGACAATTCATTAATATCTATACCTTTGGCTGATGCACAGTTCAAACACTTAACTACTTTGTCCTTTAGCTTTCTTCTTGTTCCTCTTGAGTGATGGGAGGCCTGTATGTTGTACGTACAAGTTACTGCAGAAGTGCAAGTATCTCTGTGTAGGTGAGAGCAACAAGAACCTGATCTAAGTGGCCCCTCTGACCTGAGGGACAAGTTCTGTCTAAGCACAGATGCTCACCTGGAGCTGTAAGCTGCAGTTTTTTGTTCTACTGCCTTTCATTGGAAGAGATGGCAAACAGTTGTTCTGCTCCAACTGCTGAGCGCTGCCCTTGTGCTCTCAGGATTTAACCATTTGCAGAGGCAAAAGTATTGGTGTGGGACTGGAAGTACATTCTTACTGTGCATGGAAGTGTCGTGGCCGTTCTGACTCTGAGCTGCTGTCAGCTGATGGGACAGGAGGCCCTACAACTGCATCAGTCTTTGTTGCTGATGCCATTGAATTGCACTGCTGTAGTTGTGCCCCAGGTTTTTGAATTAATTTTGAAACCTTAAGTAATGTAGTTCTCATTCCTGGCCCCCCGTCCCTGCTCTGCACGGTGGATCTGCCTGGCTGCAAGCTGCCTTTCTGGCGTCATGCTTCTGTAACCAGAGCAGGTAATGGAGAAAGGGCCCTCAGTGGTGACTTTGATGTAAATCTTCTGTTCTCTTGACCAAGGGTGTAGTTTCCAGAGCGATGGCTGTGTGAATATTTCATGAGGGAGTCTGAACTGGTGGCTATCACTATCATTAACCAGGAGAAAGAATGACTTTGTCTTGGTGTCCAATCTCCTGGGGAATGTGCGCATTGACTCGGAACAGGTTTATGCAAACACTTGAATAATAAAATGATCCCGTAGGTGCAGTTATTTACTATAACAAAAATAAATGCTGAAGACTTGATATGAAAGAGCAGGATGATCTGCATTTATGAAAGTAATTTATCATGATCAGACTCTCACTCCCAGGCAGGAAGGTTTAGTTGTTTAAATCCAGTGCATCTTGGTTTGTCACATCCTCACTCTAGTGCCTATGAGTTTGTGCAGTGAGAAATTTTCTTTCTTGGATGCATTGCGTTGTCCCTTTAGCCATTTCCTCTTGCAGAATGCTGAACTGTGTAAAAGTAGGCTGGCATTTTCGTTTTACGCTGATGCACTCATTTTGTGGTCTCCCCACCAACACGGGCACGTGCGTTGGGTTTTTGTACTGTCCATCTACAAGCTAAAAAACTTGAAGAAAACTTGGCTATTTCAGGGTTTTATCACAGACACTTCTCCATCTGCAGAGTTACCTGGGTTTGAAATGTACCTTGCAACTTTCAGTGTGAGTTTTGTGGGTGTCGGTGTTGTGTGTTAACCCCTCTGTGTATGGGGGATAGAAAAGCAGGTTCTGCCTTGTGCCATCTAGTTAATTTGACATGTTTTAGGGTCCATCTTTGATCTCTTTTGCAGGCAAGTATTGCCTGTTGGGTGAATCACCAGCAGGTAAGACAGATGGGCAGCCACAGATAGTCATAATTCCTTGTTGTCCTGCCTTTTATGGGATGGCAGAGTGAGGCTGTGGAGGCAAGTATATCTAATAAACGTTTATTCACATCTCTGCAGGTGCTCTTGATTTAATTTTGCATCCATCTCCTGTTGCTTGACAGAAATCCAGGCCGAGTTTCTTTACAGCTTTCCCCCCCAACACCCTTCCAAGTGCTACAGTTTTACTGCACCTTACAAAGTTTTGTCAAAGGGCTTAAGGCAGGTCCTGGATTCCTGCAGTCATTTGGATTAGGCAGATGGATCCAGGAGTTCGAGGTGAAAGCCAGAACATCTCTTCCTGGTGGAGTTGTAGCTATTGCATGCTCTCCCTTGGAAAAGAGATGGATTTTTTTAAAAGGTACTGAGGGTAAAGGTATATAGTTCAAGGTGATGGTGCCTTCTGCATGCTGAATCTGAGCACAAAAATGAGCACAAAGTTGGGTGGCAGTGGGAAATAATTCAAATACGTGAAATGATGGCTGATAATAAAACATCAATTCCACACTTAGTTTACCAAATCACGTACTGTGTATTGATGCCTACTACATAGCTGCTAAAATCCAGCCCTTTTTTTTTTTTGAGTAATTAGATTTTTGGAGCTTGCTGCAGATGATATAGTTGCAGTGATGCTTATTAGGGTCCTGAAGTGGAATCAAACCTTTGTGTCAGTGCAGATCACACCTGTGCTTTCATGAAGGGCATTGAGGGCATGAAAGTACAACTGTGTGTAATAGGACCATGGCCTGAAGGAGGGCTGGGGACCTCTGAGGCTGCTCTTCTCAGGTGCCTGATGATCCAAGGCTGTGGTGCCTGGTGGGGCTGGATGATGCACAGTTAGGTGGGTTAAGGTCTGGGGTTTTTCTGCATTTACCACCCTTCCAGCTGCTTGTTTTTCGGCTGAGAACCTGGACCTGGTCTCTAAATTGCTTTTACATAGCAGCAGAAGGCAGTGGTGGTTCTTAGTGGATTTAATAACTAAGTGGAGTTAATACTGGATTTAATAACAAAGTTTTACAGTTGTGACACACTTTCCCTGTCCTCTGAAGTTACTCCCCTGAAATGTGTTTAGCAGATAAAATGTGAATTCTAATGGGTATGTTTGTGGCCTGCAAGACTGCTATTAATCATAGGGACACTGTTTCTTAATGTAGATTATCTCCCACAGCTGGCAGATTGCGATAAACCAGGAAGACAGATCAATCTAGACTTGTTCCCAGGGAAGGAAATGGCTTTATTAACCTTTGTATTTATAAACTGAAGGCATGAGTAATAGTAATAATAATATCCTAATTTTTTTTGGATGGGTTGGGAAGTAATCAAACAGGGCAGCAATCAAATTTGAGATTAATGCTCTTGTTTTCTGAAACAAAGTTTAATGATGCAATAGTCACATTTGCAATGTAAATACAGAGGAGGCATGTGTGTGTGTGTGAGTGAGACTGAATTTATAGGAAACAAACATGTTCCAGGGAGCATGGTCAAGAAGTTTGTTTACTTCTGTGCCCCTTTGCCACAGGGGAGGTTTCCTGATTCCCCTTGCCACTCTTCCCTGAGCAGCCATCCTATTTTAGCCACTTAACACCACTGGGATTGTAAATCACACCACTTGCAGTGTTTTCCAAGAGCCTTTTGTGAGTGTATGACTGCTGTGGAAGCCCAAACCCCAAACCTTGCTGACACTGCCTGCAGAAACTTTGTGAAGTTGGAGCTTTATTTGAAATAGGGCAGTGAGCGTTAAGACATAAGGTGTTTAAGGTATGAGGTTTACAGACAAAGTGTTGTATGTGACTTTTGTATACTCTAAAAAGTTTTAACACGGAATTGTTACCTATATTTTAACAGAAATGAATAAGGCTGAGGTACTTAATTGGCAGATTTAGAAGCAGCTAAAACTGATGTGCAAGCTTAGAGCTCTCCAAAAACTTCCACTAACTTTTAATGGGTGAAAGATTCCTGTAGGAAAAATGTGCTCTTATCTGCAACAGCTTGGTTTCTGGGCTAGATTTTGACCTCTGCTGCTCTGGCTCAGAATTCAGTGTGATCCTACATTTTAAAATAAGGTTTAAGAAATATAATTTAACTCCTTGGGCACTACTTCTAGCATTAAAACCTGGATTTGCCACTGGGACACTTCACCCTTCCCCTTTCCTGTGTTCAAATCTTTCTTCTCTAAACCCTGGCTATGGAAAAGAATTACAATTCATGAACAACATTACAAGAGATCTTGAGGCTTGCCTTTTCCTTGTAAGACTTGGGAGCGCTCAATGAAAAAGAGGTGGGGGAAAAAGTACTTTAAAGATTAGCTCTGGCTGGACATTCTGTCTTGGGTGTGTGATGTGATCCTGGCTTCCTTGACAAGCCTTTGTAAAGGGCTTTGAGGTCTAGGAATGAAGGCATTTTTATTTTTATCCAGGGTGGTAGATGCTGTTCTTCTGTTGTAAATTAGTCAGTAAGTGGATAGTGAAGCTGAGCTGATAGATATGAAAAAATTCTGGAAGTCTGAAGTGCCCTGACTATTTGGCTTCCTCTTTATTTGCAGCCCTTTCTTGACCACATCTGTAGTTGATGAGCAGGGCTTAGAGTGCAACAGTCCAACCCATCCACTTACCATTTCTCACAGACTTTGTGCTGCATTTCTCAGGTGTTTTTTTTTTTTCCTGTGCCTTCAAGGTTCTTACCAGCCAAATAACACAGTTATAAAGTCCACAAATCAATGCACAGAGTAATTATCTGCTGATGGTAATTATGGAGAGAAGTATAGAGGAAGGGGCCCACTGATGTAATTGCTGCATCTGAGGAGAAAATAGCACATTATCTCTTGCCAGATAAATACGTTGTTTGAATAAGGTGTTAGGAGGTCTGTGTTCTGCTAGATGAACCCTTGCACGTTGGTGGTTCAGCAGTGCTGCTGGCAGTGTGCCTGTCCACACATCTCCCATCAAATTTGCTTATCTGCTGTGACTGTCCAATGGTCAGGATGGTTTGTAAGCAGCTCTAAACTGCAGAAACACATCCTCATCTTGTGCAGTGTTCTGCCCCTCTGCGTGAACGGTAGCACCAGTTATGGACAGTGGGAGCTAGTTTTTCCAGGCAGTTAGGAGATGAAGAGCAATTCTGCTTCCTTTGCTGATACTTGGGCTGCTGAAGCAGGCAAAATATCTACCTTACCTTGTTCACTTCAAAGCTGATATTCTGACATCCTTCTTGCTTTTGGTTGTAGAGGCTTGGCATGGGATGGGGATTGCATTTTGCTGTGTGCTGTGGATGTACAGATGAGATGGAGTCTCTCCTAAAATCTTTCTTAACAGAAAAACATGGCTTAAGAGAATGGAAGTAGCATTGGCTCAGCTCTACAGAAGGAGCTGGACATGATAACACGGCATTAAACTGGTTTTGTATTGCTCAGAGTACTTAAATGTGTGCAAAATGGTGCTGTGGATTTTTCTTGTAGTAGTGCGATGATGCTTTTTGCATAAGGAAATGATGGATCAGGCTGCCCAGGGCAGTGGTGGAGTCCCCATCTCTGGAGGGCTTTCAAAGCTGTGTAGATGTGGTGCTGAGGGACATGGGTTAGCGGTCACCTGACAGTGCTTGGTTGGTGATTGGACTCTGATCTTAGAATCATTTCCGTTAGCGCAGACCTTTAAGATTCTGTAACTTCTATTAACATTTTATGGTTAGATGGCTTCCTACGCTACAAGAATTCTGAAGACCAATGAAAGCAAAGGCAGATATGAGAACCGACTGCTGCTTGCCAATGTCTGACTGGTGTCAGTGCACCAGTGTGCACTGGATGCCGCCTTCTCTGTGGAAGACATGCAGCATTTCTAATACAAACTAGCAGCCTGAAGCCCAGGCAGCTTTGTTGCTTACAAGGGCTGTGGCTTTTCCACAATGGATAGTGGTACTAGAAAAGGCATCTCTAGCTGATGTTAGACTGGACGCTTCTTTAAAACAGCAAATTATGATGTGTTTTGATTGTGCAATGCTTTGTGCTTGGTGTTTTGACCACTTGAAAGACTGGTATTGAGGTGAAATGCTGTTTTAGTCCTAAACTACTAAGGAAAAAAGAAATGAAGCAGAGAAATCTTTTACAGAGCCATTTAAAAAGCAAATCTGCAAAATACAGCAGGGTGTTGTGAAAGAATGCGTGCTGTGTGCTCAGAGCGCAGAACAGACTGAAGTAGAAAATCTTACTGATTTTAGGCTGGGCTTTTCAGGACACTTTTTAAATCATGTTACCTCGATTTCAGCTGTGATTAGCATAGCACAGAAGAAGGAAAGAAAAATTCTGAATATATGGCCCAGTTTTCAAATATAAGGTGGTCACTTTTGGGCAGAGACAGACACATTTTGTTTTGATTCTTTCCTTTCCTTTGAAAATCAGTCTTTATGGTGTGTCCAAAGAAGTTTCCCAAATCAAACAAATGTTGACAGAATTATGCAGCAGTTGGTGGTTTAATCACGGAGTTGTGGTTTAATGACACCTTGTAAAAACCTTCCCTACAGCAGAGCAGTGATGTTACAGCGCAGTGAAGCAATCTTGAACCCTGCTCTAGCCCTGCAGTTGTGATCTGAGGATTTTTTGTCCTTGAGGATTCTGGCTCATGTTGAACTAAGGACATGGACATTGGTGGGATCATTTATCCTTCTGCATGTCAGAAGACACGTAGTGCCCTTTCAGACAAATTCAGGTAGATAGTGTCTGCATGAGTTTGGGTTTTAAAATGCTGTGTATATGTCCAAAAATCTCAGCATTGACTTTACAAACAAAAAATGCTGGATTCCCTCTGTGGGGCTGAGCTGCAGGTCTGTTTGAATAGCATCCTTTCTTTCAATGGCAGCTAGTACCTGCTGCCTCAGGATAACACAAGGGACCTTCTATTACTCTACAGTGTAGGTGTGGATGGAAACTTTGTAGAACCATAGAATGGTTTGGGTTGCAAGGCACCTTAACAGCTCATCTAGTTCCAACCCCACCTCCTACTAGAGCAGGTTGCTCAAAGCCCCACCCAGCCTGGTCTTGAACACATCCAGTGCTGGAGCATCCACAACTTCCCTGGGCAGCCTGTGCCAGTGTCTCACCACCCTCAGAGTGGAAAACTTCCTTTCATCTAATCTAAATCTCCCCTCTTCCAGTCTGAACCCATTACCCCTTGTCCTGTCACTACAAGCCCTTGTAAAAAGTCCCTCCACAGCTTTCTTGTAGGAGTCTGTCAGATAATGGAAGGCCCCAATGAGATCTCCATGGAGCCTTCTCTTTTCCAGGCGTCTTTGCAGCTCATTATTGAAAATTCAAAGATTTCTATTACAGGAAAAAAAATCTTCCTTCTGAGGTTTGTTCTTTGGAGTGTTTTTGTTGTTGTTGACATCAGTCAGAACTACTCAGGGGCTTTCCCTGTTTTAGGGACCCTTAAACTCATGATAATTTTTGCTTTTTATCAGTCATCTCCTGTTTCAGTCGTGGCAAGGGAATGGATTGAGTTCCCCATCTCTCAGCTCTCCTGCTTTCAACCCTTGTCTGCTTTTTGCTTCAGTTCAGGCTTTTGTGCTTAACAGGGCAGCAAGGTATGGAGTGGGTTTGTAGCCTGTGATTATGTGGACTCTAGGAGTTATTTTTAATAAGATTTTCTTGCTGTCGGGGTGTTTGCTGGTTCACAGACTTACTCAATCCAAGTTTCCAGTATTCATCTTTATGCTCATTTGCAAATGCTCAAAGCCATTTTTATTAGTGCCTGACAGCAGTTTGAGTATCCCCTGTCGCTGTAAGACTGACAGGGCAGCTCGTCCGTGACCGAGCAAATTGCAGCTCTGTCTGTTACGGCTGGGTTGTGACAGCCAGAGCTCTGTGCCTGGAGCAGGAAGGTCCCCTCAGTACACCTGCAGTCTTCTGCTCATAGAATCATTTAGGTTGGAAAAGACCTCTAGGATCATCAAGTCCAACCTTCGTCCAACATCTCCCTGACCCCTA
>JAVSBS010018676.1:7045-27793 GCA_033124195.1 Coracias cyanogaster | reverse complement strand
GATTAGCCACTGGAACAGGCTGCCCAGGGAGGTGGTGGAGTCACCATCCCTGGAGGTGTTAAAAAAATGGGTAGATGTGGCACTTTGAGACATGGTCTAGGGGTTAGGGAGATGTTCAAAGAAGGTTGAACTAGATGATCCTAGAAGTCTTTTCCAACCTGAGTGATTCTATGATTCCCAGGAAAGGTACAATCTGTGATGCTATACCTACCCGAGGTGGGTCGCTGGTCTCTGAGGGACCAGCTTTTGCACTGACCAATGTCCCAGCAGCACCACACTGCTGGTCTGTGAATCAGTGTAAAAGCAAATCTCTGCAGTCCACTGACATCCCAGACCAGAGCTGGGCATTAAACTAGAGGGGTGTAAATTAACCGACAATCGTTTACTCAGCCAGAAATAATTACCTTTCATTGCACTTTTGCTTGGGAACAGGGCAGGAGCCAGAGGTGGTGGGAGTCAGGTGGGTACATGCGGAGGTCCTCTGTTGCAGGTGGCTGCGGCTGGCTTGGTGTGAAGTGGACACTGCACCCGGGCACCACTGCCCCCCCAGATCTCAAGAGACGGGCAGGGCAGCCTATGCCTTAAAATGGCACCGCTGACAAACTGCCTCCACCCACCCTGCTGTGCTCCTTCTACATGACGTGCTGCTTCATTCGATGCCACCGTTATCAGGAACACCAGACTACAGTGTCACTCGTTAGTGAGAAGCCCATCCAGCCTGGCAGCCGGAAGAATTTGTAGGAAATACAGATCAGTTGCTCTCCTGCTAGACAACATTCAAAGAAAGGAAGATATGCAGGGTGCAGGGCACATCAGCGAAGGCTGCTGTACTTCACAGTGCCAACCACTACTGCCAAGCTCAGAGGGGAGCAGAATATAAAGAACAGTCATTAAAGAGGTGAGATCCTTGGTAAAAAGTGAGTTTCTTTTCTTCAACCCAGAATGAATCAGCTGGGAGGTGCTTCTCACCAAGGTTCTCCTGCCAGCATTAAGATCTCTCCTGTCTCTCAGAGGAAACTGGGTTCACCAGGATGAGAGCTCACTGTGAAGGGAAAGGACTGCCCTAGGGAAGAGCTTGGGTTGTTGGCTTTCACTTTCCCACCTAAGAAGTGAGAAGGGCACTCCATGTTTCCCTGAGGTGGTGGCAATCAGATGTCAGCACAATCAGAGGTCCTTTTCTTTTAAATTAAAGACTGTTTTAACATTAAAGGGAGTGAGAGGCCTGGCTGGCGTTGCTGGAAGAAGGGTAAGATCTCTGTACAGACAGTAGTGGAGGTTAGTTTCATCTTGTTGGCTACCCAGACTTTTTGTAAACTGCCAAATGTCTATCTTTTTTTCAATAAAAGAGGGCATTTCCCCTGACGCTGCTTTACAGCCTCTTCTCTCTCCTTCTGTTTGCTCCGTATCCTCCTGCTGTGACCCCCACATGAAGGATGTGCTGGAGCTCGCCCAGCCAGATCAAAGTAACAAGGAGTAGCTGTTACTCTTTTACTCAGCCAGATGCCCTGCTGACTTCACAGGCTAAGTGGTGCAACGCGTGCTTACAAGTATCACTGTTGGCAGCTTGTTCCTCACCCACCGTGGACAACCTGAGCTATACAGCAGGGATCCTGGCACTATGGCTAGAAGTCTTCACTCTAAGTCCAGCCTAACAAAGTCAACAGAGTATTTCGTACTTCCAGTTTAGTACAAAATTCAGCTTAGCTTTGCCTTGGCTCCTAATTTGTCTTGTGGGTTGATACTAAAAGTAGATACTGAAGCTATACTTTACTAGTCAAACACCATGGCTAAGCTCAGCTGTGGTTCAAGCATGTGCAGCTCCAGTGACTCATGCTGATAATGACAGTGCACGTCACATCAGCACTGCAGCTCTGTGTGCCTCCGAGGAACGTCACCTCGCACATGCCTCAGTAGTGGCCTTCACCCAGCTCTTCTGCAGACAGGATGATCAGGAGTGAGCTATTAAAGCTCATGAGGTTGGTCAGCAGAGAAGACTGAGAAAGTGAGGCCATAAGCTTTCCTCTGCCAGGCAATATGAAGTGAGATTTCTGCTCATACACAATTTGAGCAGCTGGATTCCCATGGTGGCTCTGAGTGTTGGAGCCTGCAAAATATTTCAGATAGGCAAATCTGTCTTTGTTTGTGCTCTCATTTCTTTCACTCATCACCCAGACGCAACTGTGACAGAGAAGGAAATGATCCTTCTCTGAAGGATGTCCTTCTCTGAAGGATCATTTGGTATGAACCAAGAGTAGGAGTGAGGAGTAATTACTCCTTTGAAGATGGGGACACCCCTCTCTAAAGCTCATCTCCCTCTGTTGACACTGTTAATTCACTGCCTCAATTCTTCTCGGCTGTGCTTACTCTGTGGCACTTGGGGTTATGGCTGGAACTTCATCACGTTGAAATGCCCCGCAGTTTGAGGAGTTTGATATTTAAAACTTATTCCTTCTGTCTCAGTTTGGCACCCAGCGATGATAAATTCAGAGATGTTTCTGGGAAGGCAGCCAGTGCTGTCAAAGCCCAAGAAAAATCAATCTTCAACAAAGAAATAAATTAAATTCTGTTACTATCTATCAATATTTGCCTCTGACTCCACATAACAATTATATGAAAATGGACCATTTGCTTTAAATATGGAGAAAAAAGGACTACACAGAAATATGTTTTGGAAATAAAGAGAACTTTTGCAGCACAGAGCTACTCCCAACATACCATTTGATTTCCTCATAATGGGCACTGCAGGAACAAACACAAAGTCAGTCCTAAAGAAATATAGTACTGTCACCTTCAAAGTCTTCACACCCATAGAAATAATCCTCTCAGTTTTTCAGTGCTGCATTTTATAAAAAACTCATATTGACTTTATAGCCTAGATAAAGTGAAAATAAAGCACATTGCCACTTAACTAGGCCAGTAACACCAGTGGGGCATCGCTTAGTGAGCTGGCACAGCTGCACTCTGGTGAACAGTGTGGATTCATGCTCCATAAGAATGGACTCAGCCAGGTGTCCACAAGGAACTGCTGGACATACAGATGCTACCTATGGCTCAGGAAGTCCTTGAGCTGCAGATTGCTAGAGCCTGAGCCAGAGTGTATTCAATTTAGGGAGGTAAAACTACACATTGCCTTATTCTCACAAGCTTTTCTGGATACCTGCTGTAAGATAGTAAAAGTGGCAGAGTACAAGGCTAGACAGAGCTTTAGCCCAACCCAGACTGCCCATGCTCATGTTCCTTATAGAGATACTGCACTTGTAGAGGTGTTCACTCCTGTACCACCCAGGGGAAGCTATGTTTTACAGACGCACCCAACTTCTGAGGGCTTCCCACTGGCTATACACATACTACCTCTACTAATGTTCATATTTGCATGTTTAAATTACATTTTCCCCATTAAGATATATATCTCAATTATTTCCAATGTTCCTTTTGAAGCTTTTTGGGCTATATCTTTCATTACTCATCTGATGTCCAACTGAGAAAAATGTATTGCTCCTAAGGAGAAGATCAGCAGATGTGCTCTTAGGTGTTCCTGGCCCTGATCTGTGATAACACCTATACATTTTTCTATCCTTTCTCTGCTTTTCCTGGGACTTTTTCTCATTCTTGATGGAAGAGGGGAGAATCTTTGTTGTTGTTGTTTTTTATGGTTGTTGAAAACTCTGGTGTCCTCTGGCTTCCTGTGTCTCTTTCTTCTGGTGACACGGTGCTCCTCAGCTCTGTCTGTCCATAGAGATGACATAGCGCTGAGGGTCAGGGGTGCCTATGGACGGATGTTCATTGAGGCTTAGAAGAAGAGGGTTGGGTCTGAAGCAGAGATGTTACATGGGAGCTGTATATGAGGTCCGCTTCCACAGCACCTCTGTTGGAGCTACCACAGAACATGCAGATTTACTGGGGAGCACAGATCCATTTGTTCGACCATAAACCAAATAACTTATCCTACTCCTGGAAAAAATACAAATGCTCTGGTGAGCTGTTAAATGATTTCATCATAACAACCAGAGATACCTTTGATACTGTTCAATTATGGAACACTTCATCTCTCAGGAAAGAGCAGGATGGAGAGGGAAGTGGTAGAGGTCTCCTATCTTGCACCTGTAACACGTTCTGGCTTGTGTGAATTTCTTCTTCACAGAACATCTGACAAAATGCAGCCTGAGGTAATCCTCATCCCCTTGCTGTGTTTTGTAGCACTGGTTGGCATTTCCAAAAAGAAGGTTTTCCATAAGACCAGTCAGCATTACACCCAAGGCTGGTCCCCATGGCTGTGCACAGTCTCAGTGAGGTAAGGAGCCGGGTATGTCCCTCCTGTTCCTCCAGTCCTCTGTTTATTATATGATCAAGGTTAATTGGGAAGTCTAGATATAAAAATAAATAACTTTTCACTGTCCAAAAATAGGTCAAGAAAACCACTGGACATGCATAAGAAAGAGCCAGCTTTAAAGTACTGACTAAAAGTGATGAGACTCCAAATTCACATGGTTGTAATTCTTGATGCAAGCAATGGTGACAGTAATTATAACCACAGTCCTTCAAATGCAGCCAGGGCTCCAGGCTAGCCTGCTGGCATGCTCAGTCACTGGGCCTGCTTCTGTGCAGAGCATTTATTCAAATTTTACCATGAAAATCACAGCGTCCTCTGCCATGCCAACACTCCCACTCCTGAGGTGAGCCTCCCCAGACAGGGGGACACTGGTTCCTCCATACCGCAGAGGGGAGTTGTGCCATTCAATAAGTGAATCCTAGGTAGGCTTGCTTAGGGGACACAAACTGGCTCAAATCATAATTGGGCTGCTTTCCTTTATTATTTGACTGTGTTACCCCTTCCATTCATAACCTTTCCAGCTGTGTTATTCCAGTTTTCCTTCTGGAGCGAATGTGCACAGCTGTATCTCAGCAGTGCACACCAGGTAGAGCCCTCAGCAAGCTGTACCCCTGCAGCCCCCCAGACTCCTGTGATGCTGAGGGTCACTGTTACCAATAGCTAATGATTAGCAAAACGCTAACGATGCAACGGTCAAATGTGGTGGCCATTAGTATTTGTGACGGATACAACAGGAGGCTGGGTGGGTTTTGTTGAAGGCTCAGGCCCCATTGCAGGACACATAAAACACATGGCTACTCATCCGAATGGAGGTGAGTGCGAGTCGCTAATGACCACATCCGTGCGTACTGAGCTTGGGACCATCAGCCACCAGGAGGAGCCAGTGTCATTTATTTCCAGGCTAATTAACACATGAGCTTTCAGGTCACATAATTAGTTTGGAGGGGGTGGAGCAGGGAGAGATGCTGTCTGGCTTCTACCTCCTTTTCCTTCGGAGCACCTCACAGACTGGTTTTGTTTTAAGCACTCGCTGAGGGTTTCATGTTAGAGACCTGCCATTCTCCAAGAGCAGCACTTCCATGCTTCCTAAATGAGGGTGCATCAGCTCTTGGGTACTGACTGTGGTCCGGGTGTTCAGAAGTATTCGTCACACACAGTGATGATGATGCATAGCAAGTTCAGGAGGTAGCGCTGGATGATGAATCAAGGCCACCTGAATGAACCTGTCTCAACCTTTGCCTTTTTGAACTCAAAGAAAAAATGTGTGACTAAATCCAGGTTTTGGCTTAACCTCATTTCTTTCTTACACTCCCAAAGAAAAATGTATGAAATCATAGTGTATGAGAACAGGCTATTGTTGTTTTAATTTGAGCATTGTAGAAATTATTCTTGTCATTTGGGAGGCTACCAGAAACCACCTGAGCAGCAGAATATGAACAGCAAGGTGTTACCTATTTGCAGATCCAGTTAATACAGTATTTGAGGTCCAGCCATGCCCCTGTGCCTCCTCTAAACTTTTAGTTGAAGAGGGGAAAAATGTGTAACACTAATGAAGGCAGTTGCCCACTTGATGGTACCCACTGCCAGCTAGAGAGTAAGTTTTCCTGGCTGTGGGTGCAGTGTTACAGTGGGGACGGCTCCAGTCTCCCAGCAGTGCTTCTGGTGTTTGTTCTGAGCCCTGTGCTGCTGCTGCTCTCCACCAAAGATTTCATTTTTGGAGAAGAATCTGATTTTTACCAGGTTAATTGTTTTCAGGTTTTGAGCTTGCGCAGGATTAAAAAACGACTATGAGAGCTTGGCACAGGCTGATGGGGCACCTGCAGCTCTGGCCACAGGTGGCCTCTGGGCACCGAGGAGTGGCCAGAACTTCCCCATCCTCATCCAGAGCCTTCAGCACTTTCTGAAACAACATAATTTAGGTATGTGCTTTAAGGAGCAAGATGTTGCATTTATTTTTAAATATTTCACTCTAGGAAACTTTTTGGATACTTTACTTTCTCAAAATGTGTTTTCTGACACTGTGGAGTGGCTGGAATGATTGAAATGCTGAAGAACAAGAGAACATATGACTCCATGGGATTATTTTTAGATGCTGAGTTACATTAATTGTTTTTAAGACTAAGATGCCACTTGTGGTTTAAGGAGACGTAAACTTCAGACATCTTAAGGCTGGGGTATTGTATGGGAATGCTGCTGTTGGGAAGCTCTTCCATAAATCTGCTATTGGCCACTGTCAGGAAGGATACCATAAAAGCCACTGGTCTGTATTTATATACTTCTGTGTATCAGGAATACCATCCTATAAGGACCTCCCTTTTCCCTGTGCTGTTGGATTGCCCTCTTGACTGACTAGACAGGCCAATCCTCTAAAGCCTATTTTTCAAGTGCTCCAGTTCTTTTTAATGAGAGTTGTGCATTCCGAAATCACACAGGACCTGAATTCAAAACTGAAGGGACCAGCCACAGATCCCTCCTGAGAAACTAACCGGGAAGGAGGTGGAAATTATGGCTGGAGTGGTCGTACCCTGGCTCACCATGGATGGTGGAGGGCTTGCAGAGCAGATGAGTCTTTGACCACACATCTGCCTAAATCCAGCACTGACTGTTTGTCCGGGCCTTGATTTGGGAGGATGTGGAAAAAGAAGTTTTGTGATTAAATGCAAACAGAAGACAGATTTTGCAGAAGCTGCACATTTACATCCTTGATCATGAAAAGCCGGTGTGGTGCCTCAGCTGCCTGCATGGCATCGGGGCAGGCGGGGGCAGCAGGAACAGCCCCAGCCCTGGGCACTGGGCACCTCCCTGGGGATGGGGCCAGGCTGAGGCCAGGCCAGGCCGTCAGCCCTAACACTTGCAGGACCCTGTTGTTGCTGTGGCAGGGACACCACAACAGACTCAGCTGGCATCTCCCATCTTTTCATAGCTGCCAGAACTTTATTCATATAGTTGCCATATCTCATCTCTTTCACAGTGCAACTAACACACGATTTGCATAAATGCAAGTAAGATGCTTTCTGAAAACACATGAGAGGAGAGCTGAGGAGTTATCACTATCGTATCCCCAAGAAATACTGCTCTGGGGATATGCAGGTAAACGGCGGGGTCATTCTGCGCAGGGCAAGGCTTATCCTTGAGCATCACCTTGCAGAGTAGCCAAGAGGCAGAGAAACGTGGTGCCTAGAGCTCACCTCCTCCTGGCCTTGCTGGGGAGGGACCAGTGATGCCCGATGCTTCCCTTTAAAGGAAAGAACAGGATTTCCTCGACTCTCAGCTGAGAGAAACCCCGTCTGCCCTGTCCTAATCGTATTGTCTTAATCATATCACCCTCTTCACCTTCTCCAATGCATCGGAGGTTTTAATGAGCTAAAGTGGAGTTAAGTGAAAACTAAATGAAATGTTTCGCTTGCTCAGGTTTAAAATAGTTTTGTGCTTATTATTTGAAAGCTTTGTGCAGGAGCAATCATTAAATGAAACATAATGTGGTTTTGGTCTGTTGTGCCGAGTTGAAAAGTAGGTCTGTCCCTCTGCAAACAGTAATGCACAGGGTCGGGTCACTTCCCAGTATTAATGACACCGGTATGGTGCATCCAGCAGTGTAAGAGAGAAATCATCCTGCCCTTACAGTGTGGGGGGAAAGGAGTTTATTACATTGCGTCATCTTACAAGCACTGCACACAGCCCTGGTAGGAGCGTCCCCAGAGGAGCAGGAGGCTGTACTCTGAAGTATAAAGTGATGCTCCAGTGCCACAAATACTCCTGTATGAGTGTGGCTGCAATGCACGTACTCACAATTTAGGAACTCCCTGTTGCAGGTCAGTACTGACACATTCCTTTGGGAATGCGGAGAGCTCCAGCACAGCTGGCAGCTGGATGCCAGTTCTGGATCCTCCTTGCAAACCATCTGGGCGTGTGTTGTGGTTTAACCCCTGTCAGCAACTGAGCACCACGTAGCTGCTCAATCCCCAGTGGGATGGGGAGGAGAACTGTAAAAAAGTAAAACTTGTGAGTTGAGATAAGAACAGTTTAGTAACTAAAATAAAATATAATTATAATAATAATGAAACAAAATATAACAAAAAGAGGCAGAAAAAAACCAAGAAGATAGACAAGTGATGCACAACGCAATAGCTCTCCACCTGCGGACCGATGCCCAAGCAGCGATCTGCTCCCCCCTGGCCAACTCCCCCCAGTTCATATGCTGAGCATATGTTCTGTGGTATGGAATATCCCTTTGGCTAGTTTGGGTCAGCTCTCCTGGCCATTCTCTCTCTCACCTGCTCGCTGGCAGAGCATGGGAAACGGAAAAATCCTTCACTTAGGATAAGTGCTACTTAGCAACAACTAAAACATCAGTGTGTTATCAGCACTATTCTCACACTAAATCCAAAACACAGCTCTGTACCAGCTACTGGGAAGAAAATGAACTCTATCCCAGCCAAAACCAGGACAGTGTGGTGGTGACCCTTAGCCCTAAGCAGTCTATTGTGTGCAGCTGTAGGGGAGTCAATAGCTGGGGTTCACACACTGTTCCAGCAGCTTCCTCCTATGTGTGTGTATTGATGTTTAAGTCCTCGGCCACACAAAGGCTCAGCAGGTTTCCAGCTATTGGCCTAGTCGTGCTTCACTAAGAACCACTCTCTATTTCCTCTGACCCTCTGGTGATGGAGTCTGACAAAGGCCTGGAGCAGGGCCTTCCTGAGCCCAGCACAGAGTGAGAACATTCCCCATGTTTGGAGGGGGCATGGTGAAGGACCACCATGTCTTTGCCCAAGATACCTCTTTGTATGCTGGTCCTTCACTCTGACTCCTTCAGACTTCTCATATTTATACGGTTGCTGTTGCCATTTATCCAGGTTTGCAGATGTTAACTGTCAAATACTGAAGGTGAACAAGACAGATGGAAAAGAGTGGAGCAAATCGCAGGTTTTTAGGAGCTGGTCTGAAGCCTGGTCTGCTTGGTCTCAATATCCACTGCCTTTGAGAAGCTTATACACATCTTTGAGAGCTGTGCTGCAGAAGTTCTCATATTCTTAAAAATAGAATAAAGATGATATAATCATTAAAATACAATAATTTAAAATAATACTTTTCAACAAATTAACATTCTTTTATGGCTGGAAGATAGTTATCTTAAGTAATTACCCTGTTATCCTAGTGACAGACTGATGGTGACCTTTATACTGCAAGTGAATATGCAAATTGCTGTTTTCATTAAACATTAAATAACTCCCTTGGGAGTAAAAATGTTACTTACTGTTCACTGGCTATTAAAGTCTAATGATATGATTTATACAACTTTGTTTGCCACCTCCAAGGGTTCTGGAGGACAAGGGATTAAAGCTTGGTTTGGAATTTGAGGCTTAGACGTGTGTAGACAGGTCAAATGAAGTAAAAAAAAAAAAAGCAAAACAAATCCCAATAACTTCATCCTGAGTTCAAAGTGTTCATTCTCTCTGACAGAACATTGATATGCCAGTAAAATGCCTGCAGTCTCACACTTTCTAGTCCACCGAGCACCTCAAAGCCAAGAGGTAGCCTTCCCATTAACTTAAGCCTGATTCTCACCACCGGTTCTTACTTTATACCAGCTTATCCACCAGCCCCAAACTTTAAACCGCAGCCAGTTCTTTTGCTCTCAGCAGTTCACGTGGACCATGCACACTCTCAAAACCAGCCTTGTGCCACTCAGGCTGAATCAGGCTCAGAGGAAGCAAAAAGCTAACAAGTAAAGCCTACAGGAAAATTAAATTCACCTGATGGACAGATGCAATGGGAACACTGCACAACACACTTCCCGCAGAGTGGGAGTGATGGAAGTTTATGGAGTTATGTCAAAAGTCATTAGGAATAAGGCAAATAATACAGGCTTCAGGAATAAGAATTACTGTGTTTATTTTTAATGATTCTTTTTGTGCAAAATGGCCCTTGGTAACAGCACAAGCTATCTAGAAAGTGAAGCAGACTTTGTCAGTGGTACAGTAGACAGGATTGGTCCTCAACTGTTGCTACTTTTACGGATTTCTAGAGTTTAAAGGTCTTTTTTGAAACTTCTGCCACTGCATTAAACATTCACGTGCCTGTTTTGAAGACAAAAAGTAATGGAGAAGGCACCGTGTTCATCGGGTAATCTGTTCTTATCTTATTTGCGCGTGTTGTTGTAGCATTAATTGCTAATAAGGCTTTAACTCTTACCTTTTCTTCCATGTTATTCTTGTCTCTGCTAGATTAAACAGCTGTTTCCAGTGTTTTGTCCCTCTGATAATGTTTTTATACTGTAATCAAGGAATTTCTCAAAGTAGGGCTAAACTAAGCAGATCCCTGTAAATCTCAGTATATTGAAATAGCTTGTAAGGCAGGAACAAATGATGCAACAGAAACTCATGTTTGTCTCACATAGGAAAAAGACAAAACATAAAACTGAATTCTTCCCACATTTTCAGGTTTATTCAGAATCAAGAAAAGCTGTTTATTATTGTTATTATTACTACTACCTCTATTATTATTGCTGTTGTTAAGCACATCGACTGGTAGTTTCTTGATTGATCCTCTGTCATGGTTGAACCCCAGCCAGAAACTAAACACTACACAGCCGCTCACTCACTCCTCCTGGCCTCCGGTGGGATGGGGAGGAGAATTGAAAACAAGTACAACTTGCGGGTTGAGATACGAACAGTTTAATAATTGAAATAAAAATAAAATGTAATAATAATAATAGTGGTAGTAGTAAAAATAGTAATGAAAAGGAAAATAACAAAGAGA
This sequence comes from Coracias cyanogaster, assembly GCA_033124195.1. NCBI lineage: Eukaryota > Metazoa > Chordata > Aves > Coraciiformes > Coraciidae > Coracias > Coracias cyanogaster. The sequence continues at coordinate 16,704 of JAVSBS010018676.1, read as the reverse complement.
GAGTGAAATAAAACCCAAGAAAGACAAGTGATCCGTGATGCAATTGCTCACCACCTTCTGACTGATGCTCAGCCAGTGACCAAGTAGGGATCTCCCCCTCCTGGCCAACTCCCCCACAGTTTATATACTTGGCATGGTGTCATCTGGTCTGGGATATCCCTTTGGCCAGTTTGGGTCAGCTGTCCTGGCTGTGTCCCCTCCCAACTTCTTGTGCCCCTCCAGCATTCTTGATGGCAGGGCATGAGAAGCTGAAAAATCCTTGACTTAGTGTAAACGCTGCTTAGCAACAACTAAAACATTAGTGTGTTATCATCATTATTCTCACACTAAATCCAAAACACAGCACTGTACTAGCTACTGGGAAGAAAATTAACTCTATCCCAGCTGAAACTGGGACATCCTGTCACCCAGAACTGCATGCAGTAGCTCATTCCGGAATAGATATAAATATTATTCAGTGTGGAAATGCTAAAAAGTAGTCTTAAAATACCAGTATGCATTTTCCAAATCAATGTTAGTTCATGGTGTTTTCATATAATGAAGCTGTACTTTAAAGAAATAAGATTGCTTTTTCCTAAATAACCTCATTTAACTTCTTTTTTCAAGCAAAGCTGTATTAATCCTTTGCTGTTACTGTGTGTCCAAAATTCTTAACAGAGGTGGAAGATTCCCATCAGTGCTTGGCACTTTGTCACAACGCAGAGTCAGTGTAATCTTCAACTCCGAACCCAGAGAACGAAAGGAGAATATTCCTACCGGGGCTACTGCCGTTCCCACCCTGCAGGTAATATCCCCTTGTCCACTGAGGTGGCATTGAAAGGAGCAGTGGCTCCTGGGTTCTGCTAAGAGCAGCCAACTTTCAGATGGTTCATTAGCAGGGAAACAGACCCAAAGAACTTATCGCTGTACCTACGATATCCCTCCATTTCCAGAGCACTTCCATTTCATGTTGTGGGAGGGCCCTTTTGGAAATTTTGCTCCAAGATCTGGACAACCTCTTGTTCGTATTCAAGAGACAGAATTAACTTTAAAATTAAGTGATTTTGACTTAAATTCCTACAGCTTAAATATCTTTCTGGAAACTTCTGACACTGCATTAGAAGAAATCTCAGCAGGAATATATTTTATTAAAGATATCTCAACATCTGTACTGAGAAAAGCAAGGGTACTCAGGCTTCTGGGAAGCACCATGAACCACACACAATGAGAAAGCTACAGCAATTGCACTTGAGTAACAACTAACTGACTCAAGTAATTTTAACATACATCTGCAGATGGGCCATGCTTTTACCTGGAAGCAACGTAAAGGACTAATTAGGCAGAGCTAATGTAAAAGCATTTGCCTTGTGTGGTAGCATACCTCATGTCTGACCCATGGTCTTCAACTGCTCCATGAATGGAGGCGCTGCAGGTGGACAAAGGGAGGGAACATCATGTGGGGAGATGAGGCTTATGCTGGGCTCATGGTCAGAGCTTTCCTGCTGCCAGCCTGAGGCTGCCTTCCTATTCCTGTTTTCCACTCAGTCCTGTCCCCACCTCACACTCCCCTTAAGGATGTCAATGCGACTGACATGGCTGAGTTTCCAAATGGGACTTGTTTGTGAACCACTTTCCATTTTTTAAAGCATAGGATTTCACAGGGTGTTACGCCCAACAAAGCCAGTGAGGTGGAGCTGGCCAGGAAGCAAGTTCCTTGGCTGGAGCTGGTGATCATATGAGTGGCCTTACTAATATAACCTGGTAGCAAAGTGCCTAAGACCTGGGCACGTGTCCAGTGAAAGGTTAGTATTGCAGAGGAGAAACAAATACAAAAACAAAACCAGAAAAAAGGTCAGAAAGGCAGTATTCCTTGCATGGCCTGGTAGTCTGAACCCTTTAGATGCTAGCCACTGGAAGAGCTGCTGGTGAGTCGGAATATCCTCTTTCCCCACAGTGGATGTATCTGGGACAGCGGTTCAGTTATCCACACTGGGTATTCCGTCTTTATCACCACAGCCTCCATGGATCCAAATGTCCAGCCATGGAGTATATGCTACACTCTGGAACAAGGCAGACATCTCATCTTGTGATGCTACTAACTCATTCTAGGACAGAGAGACCACCTTAGCATCTCTACAGCGTATACTGCTGTGCTGGGTCTTCTTACAGATACTTTTTGGCATTTCAGGTCACTTTGGTGCCTGTGCTAAAACATCAATATAGAAATGGGATACAGGCTGCGTCACTACGTGTACTGCCACCATAAGAGCTGCTACGGAGTGACTTTTCCCAATAAAACCAGTAGGCCCAGTACCTCCACCCAACTCCAGTTTGGATGACAGTAAAAACAATGAGGCAAACTCCAGCAATGTGTAAATGAGCTACCATGAACATGACTCTGATCTATGGCCCTGGTTAGGCAACTGCATTTTTTAAACAAATGTAATTTGACAGCAGGGCTTTATCCCAGATCAACATTTGTGTAGTGGAGCGCTTGTGTATTTTTTTGACCTGGTGCTGGGATCCTGCAAGCTAAGATTACCAACCACAGCCTCACAGAGAACAATTATTTAAGGTGAACAAGCCACTGAGGATATCCTGAAACCTCCTCTGCTGCAGATGAGAAAGCAAAATCCCTTCTGCGCACCCCAGGAGACATCAAGAGCTTGATTCAGTTGCCTAAACAAATGTGTCATGTCCTTGGAGATACCACCAAACACCTGAGATATTCACATAGATATGACACAGAACCTATGATAGATACATGTCCTTCTGAAATGACACCTGAAGGGCAGGTCAGATATACTAGGTTGTCCCAAAAGGCACTGATTGTATCCACCTGCTTGGTTCGTGAATTGTCTAACAGCTAGTTCGTCTAATAGCTGGTCAGCTGCATCACTCTCCATGAATTGTGTTGACTAGGGGACATGATTCTGTTGTCATCGCATAAATACATGGAACCATTTTGAGATGCTCTGAAATAGCTGCTTTGAGTTACTGATTCAGATGAGTGTAGGTAAGTCTTCTATGGACGCTAGAAATGTTGATTGGAAGGGACCTCAAGAGGTCATCTGGTTCAGCCTGAACATCCCAAGCTACAATTCATGGCCACTGTCTCTTGTTACATTCTAATGCTAGTGAAGCTAAGAGAGGAAGAACAATTCAACACCACTTCTCCCTGGAGAAGCGGCATAACAGCAAAGCCTCTAGCAGACAGACTGTGAAACGCTATGTAACTGTTTTAGAACAGATGAGATGGACATATATGTTGTCTAAACCTTTTTTGATGTGGTAAAAACAGATTAAGCTTAGGCACAGCAAATACAGCTATCTAAGCTATGTTTAAACACTGCACCTACAGCAACCATAAACCCCACAAACTGCTATCCTCCCTTCAGCTTTGCCAGAAAGATTAACAATTTATTCTGTGATATTTTCTTCCTATACCTAAAACCACCCCCTGGAGACTAATAGCATGGACCCCGTACACTGCTGGAAATCCCCATGTCACCTGTGCTGTTATAAAGGATAAGTCAGTGCTGCAGAGGCCTAAGAACATAAAAATGGCCACACGGATCAGGCCAAGATCCATCTGCTGCAGTATTTTGTCTCTGATACGGGGCCAAAAGTGGATACCTTGGGAAAAATTTGCAGAATATAGAAAAATAATAAATAATGGTATTTTCTCAAAATAAACACTCAGTCTGCCATCGCTGGTGGCGTGGGAACTTCCTGAGCCAGAAGTGATATTTTTTTATTTAATACTAACACATTGGTCTTTATGGACAGTTTACACTTAAACCTATGGACATCTAGATATCTCTGATCCAGGCTGGGCAGAGCTGAAAAAGTACAATCTTGCAAGTACCTGCCAAACGACTCCAAGCAATCTCTTGATCATTCTAGACAAACATTGAACCAGGGAGCATATGGAGATGTTACAGTTCAAAGCTCTAGGAGAAATGCAAGCAGTGGCACCCGATTTGAATGCTACCTCAAATCTGCTCAACATACATTCACAGATACTGAGGCCAGAATAAATCTTTAGAACATCCAATCTGATTTCCACTCTAAAAAATAACTGTACCCAATTATTGCACCCATTATTTGGAGTGTGGAATCATCTTGCAGATTAAAACTCTTTAAAACAGGTTTTTACATTGTCAATGCAGCTAGTACACCCCAAAAGTCTGGGAGCTCTTCAGCTCACCCGTATGTAGAGACCTGCATCTGCTGAGCTGAGCAGCTCTCCCAGCCCCACCAGTGACAGGGATGACATTGCCACTGCCAGGGATGGGAGCTTGGAAGACTAGCCCGCATCTGGGAGTCTTGACCTGCAATTCCTTATGAATGACAAAATCAGCTCCTAAAGTGACATCTGAAACTGCCTGGAAAACTGGTTTTGTGACTGGGTATCATGTCAGCCTGAAGTTTCAAACTCTACATCCAAAAGGGTTAATGAGTCATATCAGTAGCTGATAGAAATGCCAATCAACAGGGATCAGCTGTAGAACAATTAGATGCAGAATGTGAGCATTAGGTATGCACAGGAGTTACAAAACCCCAGAGAGTGTCAAATTGCTGTTCCTAGGGAACAGCTGAATCTCTAGAAACCCTTGGTCAAATTACCCCAAATTTGGATCCCTTTCCTCTACTTTCACAACAGAGAACAGTTTTCAATATAATTCAAGTTAGCTTATGTATTTTTAAGTATTTAGACCCTCACATAGGCTTTCAACTTTATTGTAATATAGAATCACTCAACTGAAAATTATTTGATGACTACATCTGGAAAATGCATGTATTTTAGTGGCTGATAACATCTGCAGTCACCTAGCAACATATTTGTGACAGTGACCTGGCAAATTGTTGAATGTCATTTTTAACTGTTCAGCCACTGGGCTGAATAGGTTCTTCCCATTTCTGTCAGACCCACTATTAGATTGCACCCATGGGAAAAAAAAAATTGGGCACATAAATGCACTGAAAGTGAATATTATAATATTAGAAAAGGCACTCTGATTTTGGAAAAGTATTCCTGTTATTCCAAGGTTTTTCCCACCTTCCTTTTTTCTCATTCACAGTAAAAAATGATTACACCCATGGATCTGCAGTTATCTCACCACAGACCAGCCTTCGTTTGCCTTGGCAGCTTAAACTGTGTCAGGTATATGGATTATCTAACTTTAAGGACACAAGAAATGTATTAAAACATAAGACTTTAGTTTTGCATGCATTTGCTGTGCCTTAGGGGACAGTATTTATTGCTTGTATTTTAGCTAAATAATATTAACATAAAGCATATTTGCAGGTAATGTGATCTATTAATATATATGGATACAGGGTGTGGATGTTTTTCTGTGCCTTTGTGCTGCAGCACTTCAACCTTTTCATATTACATATAGAATAAATTAAATTATGCATTAATTCTAGATAGGCATATGAAGAATTTACAAGTTATCGTACCTTCCAAGGCTTAGCTATAGGTCTGTGCATTTCATCCTAAAGGGAAATGCCCTTTCAGCTATATACATGATTTTCAGCTTTTTATGGCCCATGAGTTTGCTTCACAGGCTTGCAACAGTGAGCTCAGCAGCAGCAGAGAGAAAACTTCCATAAGCACATTGTTTCTCTGACCTGCTGACAATACACAACATCCTAATGCACAGTTTCAGCTCAACTCATATGCAGCTGTATCACTGAACACGTATGTCCCCAGCTAACTAGTCAGGGAGGGATTCAGCTCTCCCCAAATCAGACGCCACCATTGATAAGCCAACTCGTGCTTTGTGGTCTACTGTGTGTATTGATTAAATTTCCATTGACTAGAGTGAATTAAGAAACCTGTGGGGTCTTTAGCTAATAGGAAAGAATAATGAATGCTGAATCATGTATGAATAATTAATTCATATCCCTCCGCTGTCTCTTTTAGGTTTTATACAACATACAAAAGGCAAATGTCCCTTCCAGGTCAATGTCTTAGGGGATTGTGAAACCACAGGTTCCAAGTTGGCTCAATGCACGTTTCAACCCACTGCAATTTGTGCAGGAATGTTCATTCCTTGTTGGAAAAGGAATTCACCCATGAAAAATTAGCAATGAACATGAAGAGACTGCAAGGTGAAAAACTAGCCCCAAAATCTAGCTCACTACTTAATGGCAGTGAATGTAAAGCTGAGGTGGGTAGTTGAGATGTTCTAGAAACCATTGTGAGAAATTTGGGAGGACCTTCCCAGAACTTCTCAACGATTTGGATTAAAAAACAAAACAAGTTTGCCTGTGAATGGCAGGTAATTCCATTGGCCAAGACTCTCATGTCCCAGGACAATTGATCCAGTGCCTTTATTTTCTACATTTAGAAAGACCAGGATTGATTTTGGATCAGCTTTGCGTTGCATGTAAAAAGGCATAAATGGGCGTGAATATACTGAACCTGTGCACAGGAGTCAGGGCCTTATTAAGGCATTAGGTGGGCATTAGATGGGAGATGGCAGCACTCAGTAAACAGGCATCACGCAGTTTGGGTATATCCCAGTTAATTGGTGTTACTCCACATTTCATTTAATGTCATACCATCTCCTATAAACCCGCGTTCATGAGTGGAAAAAGCTTGTCCTGAAAGCAGTCACTACTTACTACTCCTATAATTTCTCTTTACAATCATGCCATTGCTATAATGCCCATAAAACTACCTGACAATGGTGAGACAGTGGCAATGGTTAGCTGGTGTCATCTGATTGATCCTCATTACACTAATTATAAGTGTCTCACCAGTGTCTTCTACTTCCCTGACATCAGCTGGGCCATGGTCTTCTTTTGTCTCTGGAAGTTCTTTGGGGCAGGAACTAACTTCTGGGGAAAATATCCTGTCTTGCATAACAGGACCTTGACCTTTGACTGAAACCTCTGGACACTGCAGCTTATTGTCCAAGAACACAAACAGCCTGCAGATACCTGGACAAAGCCTCTGGTAAGACAAAACATAGAAAAGAGCCCCTTCCTCTGTGTCTGAAACCACTCATGATTAAGAACAAACCCTAAAGGATCTATGAACATGCATGCTGATGTTCATTGACATTTTTTGCTGAATTTATCAAAAAGACGGGAAATCTTTACCCAATAAAGTTAAAATTCACCTAGAAGAGAGGCATATTGCCCTTCTCCAAAGTGAACACATTGATGAGCAGGCTATTCCAGAAAAATCCTCTAAAGTTTTGGTGTTTCCTATCCACATATATTGACCTTTCTAGCAACCACCTCTCCTCCAGCACTGCTTACATACTTGCAGGTGTGTAACAGCCACGGCAGCTTTTGCCCATCCCCTTGCTGAAACCTCCATGAGGACCTCTTAGGATCCTCTCATAACCAGCACAATGCAAGGGCTTCCAGTATTCCACCTCCCATGGGCTGCAGCTCTTCAGTAGAGTATTTCCCAGTATGATTCATAGAAGGATGTTTTGGAGTGCTGCCGTAACGTCAGCAAGCCACAAGTGATGGAGCTGCCTCCGCGCCCAGAGCAGGCAGCCACACACGGGCTTGCTCACGCGCTGTGCGGCAGGACCACAACCTGGCTGCACGTCAGAAGCTTTGCAGAAGTGACAGGTGGCATCCTGCAGGACCGTGACTCTGAAAGGACATGGTACCAAACAACACCACTGTTATTAGGTACTAATCCTGCCTGTAGCACTAGTAGTACTACCTGTAATACCAGTCATATGTCCCACTCAGCAGTGCTGAGTGTGGCCCTGCTCTGAGCCACTTTGATGGCGTGGTTCCTCCCTCTTGGGCTCCTCTGTGGGAACACACAAACCGTCTCTCCCTCCAACCCTTCCTGCTTCCTTACCAGCAGCATTCCTCCCTTTCTTTAATACACAGGAAGAATCAGAGGAGCCCAAAATAGTCCTGGGTCAGAATGACTGATGGACTCAAGTCCTCACAAAAGGAAGTGGAGAGGGCCAGAAGGTGAGCAGTTTCTCCTGTCCCCCATATCCTGTACTGTGGCTTCCCACAATGAAGTCTCCATGGAATAGACTGTGTGTCCCGGCAAGATGAGATCAGCTGATGAAAGAAGGGTTTGGTGAGGGAAGAGAGCTTTCCATCTATGCCCCCAGCCCTAAAGGCTTACTAGCATTTACTACTGTTACTATCACTGACATTAAAGTTGCATGAACATAAAGCTGCAACCACAGCAGCAACCATGCAGTGCTACTGAGTTCAACTGAAAAGCAGGATGAGCACAGGGACGGTGACAATGCAACCACCATGTCCCAGCTCTTCAGAGCACACAGAGCTACTGCATGACGGCACAAAACCACACGTGCCCCAAGTCTGCTTCTAGTTCACTTCTGCAGAAGATTTTATACATCTGTCTAGATGTACTGGAGCAAAACCTGAGCCAAAAAACCCACAGAACTGAACACTGCCAAATTCTGAGAGGTCCAGATGAATTTACCCAGCCCAGAAATCCCAGATCCAATCTTTTGTGAATTTTTGAGCTGGGGATGGAGCTGTACTTCATGCCTTGGTTCCATCTTTAATATACAGAGAGAAAAAAAAAAATGTGAGCCCTTAAAGCAATTCTTTTTTGTCTTGCATGACTGCCTTTCTGATTTCAGGACTTCAGTGATGACTGAAGACATTGTTACTGACTCGACCTCTCCCAGCAGAGGCACCTTCTTACCTACGTGTTTCTTTGGGAGGCAATTATTTTCTTCCTGTTTCTGAGGTTTGCAATTCTGGAGCTAGTGGTTTTTTTCAAGCTCCCACAACCCTCTCAGGAAACTCTCCAGGTAATAGCAAGTGTTATCTCAAAGGGGTACTGAGGCTTTTATTACATTCTGACTTCATGTCTGTAGTTCATTATTTGCTGATCTGCCTGCCATTTCTCTGGGGCATTTGCAGCTCACATTGAACTTCATTGTTGAAACCTGGATTTCTGAGCATTCTGCTTGTTTTCTGAGAGAACTTCTCCTATTTAATCCTGATAAAGTGGTAGTTTCAGGCAAAAATTAATTTTCTACTTACCACCTTTCAATAGGTCCTTTCCACTTTTTTTTTTTTCATTTTATTTTCCTATTACTTTATTTGCTGCGTCTCATCTAGTAATGAGGACAGCTTTCTCCTCCAGAGTTGCTTTTCATCTCCTTTCAGAATCACTTTCACTCATTAACATCTAGAAAACTGCCAAAGCACCATGGTGTGTGAAGACCTCACAGTGACTGGCTGCCCTCACTTACCAGTTCAGGTTACCCAACATAGAACATCATAAAGAGGGAGATTGACCAGGGCTGGCTCCAGCCTCTCCTTCAATTCTTCAAATTGGTTCTTCTTGCTATTTTCCTCCTTTCATTCTTTGTCCATGATGAACACCTGTGCAAAAGCCAAGTACGTGGCTCAATTGCCACATGGCTGGTACGATGGACAATTTCTGCTACAGTTATCTCCAAAGGTGTAGATATATATGTAACAGATTGTGTGTTATGCTGGTTCAGCCATCATCACTTTATGCTGCCATCAGTTTCCTGATCACACAGGCCAACAATGAACTCAGTAACATCCCTTCAGAAGTCTTCTTTCAGACAGTCCTGCCATAGGTTCCTGCGGGCCCAGCTCCTCCGCTGCCCACTGTGGTGCCAGCATCACCTGCTGGACACAACAGACAGAGATGGCTCCCTCAGTGG
>JAVSBS010018675.1:51168-109939 GCA_033124195.1 Coracias cyanogaster | reverse complement strand
CCAGCACCATCCTGTGCTCCTGTCCACGGAGTCACCAGCACCATCCTGTGCTCCTGTCCACGGAGTCACCAGCACCACGGGCTTGTTCCGTGGGCACCCAGCCCTGCCTGAGCCCAGGCGCGGTGCGGGGCAGGGTGCTGCCACATAGCAGGTGGCCAGCTGTGCCTTTCTGATTAGCGCTCGTGTGAGGATTGCGGTTATTACAGTAATTCATTTTTAGCTTGGGGATTCATTTTGGAAATTTGGATTTTCCACTAAGAAGGGATTATCACTTCGCTGCGTAATGCGTGTGTTTCATGAAGCAGAGTACGGTATGTATCCTGGCTGCTCCCGCTACTTCTGTCAGTCTCTGGAGCGCACGCCTATTTGGACAACACAGGTGCAATGTTGATTTTCGTGCTGGAGCCAGAAGTAGATGTAAAAAGCAGCACATGCTTAGTCAACACGCAACACTCATCCTGTCATGCAGTCTCAGTCTAGTATGCGGGGGGGGGGAAGAGTATCTGTCCTTCCAGAGGAAATGCTGAGCCTATTTACTTGTTTGTTTCAGGAGGGTGAGCAGGGAATGAGCTCAGAACAAAGAGTCAGATGGGCAGCACTTGTGAGGAGCCATGGTCCTGCCCCTCAGTGAGGGGTAGCGTGTCCTCTCACTCCTGGGATACACATGCTAATGTGTTGCTGACTTAATGTGACCTGAGCTTTGGACTCCTAACCTTTCTAGTATCAATCAGCGCTTTCTCATCAGCTTATTTGTTTGAAGCCAGAGCATGAACTGAAGCACTCAGGGACTTTATCAGGAACTATCAATACCTGAGCGTGGCGGTGATTTATTTGAAAGCAAAGTGTGTACATGCGCTCAGAACATCCCAAAGAATTGATTCAAAATCCATATGCTCAGTATTGTAAATGCATTCTAATAAACAATGAGGTATTTATTGTATTCCAATAAATAACTTGCTAAGACTCGTTACTAAAAGGCTTCTTTCTCTGGCATTGTTTTATGTACGTGGCACATGATCTGGCATTCTTTGCGATTGTGAGAGAATCCCTGTGAAGCTTCATGGGGTTTTGCACGTGCTATGTCTGACACTAAGTGGTGTTCATTCAGGGTAGTGTTAAGTCTTTCTCCTTGTCTCCTTTTGAATGGTCTTCTTAGAAACCAGGCAATTACTTGAGTAAATAGCACCAGTGGAATTTAGCACATTAGGTGCTTTTTGAAATACTCAAGATGTGGTTGTGGCATAATGAGGGGGCATTCAAGTTGTAAGAGTTGATGATGTTGAATAGCTGGTGTTGGGCCAGGAGCTGTCCTAACGAAGCAGTTGGGTTACCCGTTTTTTTAAAGTTCTTGGGAATCTGTCTTGTGGATGCAGGCATTAACGTTTCCGCTGTGGTTTCAAGTCTGAAAGCTGCTTTTTTAGAAAAAAAAAAATCATACAAGACCACCTCCCTATTCCCCCGCTGGTTAAACATGTTGCAAAATTCAAACAGGAAGGCTTTTACATTTAAAATTTCAAACAGCAATTACTCCAAAGTATCTTAGTTTGTGATGATGGACTTTGCTGGAGACTGTAACTTGGCTTCACAATGACTTCCCTTTCATTCTAAGTGTCTCCCTGGTCCTAAGTCTTGTCTACTTTGTTTCCTGCAAGCTTAGGGCTACCTACAAGGTCTGGCTCCAGCATGTATGGCTGAAGTATTTGTGGGCCCCTATAGACAGAGAGGAGATCTCAAGCCTTGTACAAGTGCTCTGTCTTGCTCTCCCTCCTGTTCTGTAGAAGGGATACTTGCCCGCCTAAGCCAAAGTACGCCTTGGTGTACCCAAAACGGTTTTGTTGGGTATCCAAATATATGTGTGGCTTCCACGAGTGGATCATACCTGCAGCTGTAACAGCTTTCCAGCTTACACAACTAGGAGCCATCAGTGGACTGGGAGTCACCAGCACCTCAGATGCTCCCTGGCCTCCAGTGGTACCTGGTCTGCTGGGAAGGTGGCTGTAAGAGTCGAACGTTTCTCTTGGATCAGCTTGCGGGAGTAACTGGAGGATGGTCCTGCTCACACCATCGTGTATCTGCCTATTAGCACGGAGAGGAATCAACGCCCCTTTTCTTCAGGATGTCTGCTGTTTGTTTACGCTCAGCGGCTTTCTTGGTTTTGGCAATATGGAGATGAGTCAGTTTTGCTTCTGTTTAAGGCTTTTTTTACCCGTTTCTCGTGTAACGTTTCATGCGCTGTTGTGATTCTGCAATGGCTGAGTGGCAAGCACTGCAGGGGCTTGGTTTAATTCCTTAGAAATACATTTCTGTTGGCCTTAGATATCCTAACCATTAATTATACGAAGTCTAAAACAGGCAAGATCTTATGTACTTTGCTTTTGTCCTAAAGCACAAGCAATATTTTGGTTTCTACTGATCGTCTCAGGAGGGTGGGGGGCATGCGACACAGGAAAAAGAAAAGTACAGCCAGTAGCAAAGGGCAGGCTGGGATGCCAGCTGAGATTTGAGGCCATCAAGATGCTTAGAATTAATTAAGAAGAAATGGCAAGGTCCTTTGATGTAGGGAGCCCAGGGTCATTTTTGTTACAGTTAATGAATGGTGGCTGTAAAAAGGCTTGTGAGTCAGTCTTGGACTTTTTTGATCAGCTATGCCATGGCTACGGGATCCCATCATCAGCTCTGAAGTCGGAGGTTTAGGTTCTTTGGGCAGAGCTCCATAGGATGTGCTGGGACTGTCCCTTGGCAAGATGGTGTCCTCATCTCAGATGTTTGTGGGTTCACCAGAATATGGACCAGTAAGACTGGTCCAAGCTACGGGCAAAATAGGCTTGTTGTCATGCGCAGCAGACTGCTGGGAGTAAGAGGCTGGCTGTAGTCCCCTAGTCTGCTCTAGCTTTGGAAGGAGGGAGGAGTTGGGTTGAAGCAGGACAGCAGCTGAGCATGAAGCAGGATTCCCCTGCTGCAGTACCTGTTGCACCTTCTGTTTGTCCTCTTCCTCCAGCGGCAACAGCAACATAAACCTCAGCTCCTCAGGACTGTCCTTCCTCAGCTGCTCACTTCATCTTGTCACCCTCCTTTTCTGAGTTGGGAGCAGCCTGAACTTCATCCCAGCCCCGCATCCTTTTGTCCAGGATATTGCCTACAATGCAGATAGTCCTTGTGGTGGCTTTGGGGCTGGAGGGAGAGATATGGCAAGCTGTTCCTTTTAGACCTTAAGAAAAAAAAGGGGGAAACCCTGGTGCTCTTGTTAGAAATATCTTAGTAAATGATCGGCACCGTGCTGCTCAGGGAATCGCTGCGCTCCATTGTATGGCGAAGTCCTGTGAGGACGCAGCAGGGCAGGCAGCGTTCCTTGCTGCAGAGCAGAAGGTCTGTGGGAGAGAGCGTGTGCACAGCAGCCAGGAAGGCTATTACTGAGACCTTCGCTATGCGTTTAGCAAAACAGGCTCACTCTTTCACGCTTTCCAGATATTTTTATATTTCTCTGCAGATGCTTGTAGAACACCAACACTTGTTTGGTTTGAAGTCTGAATTATTATAATTCCCAACCAACGTCTCAAGGCAAAGGGAAAAAAGAAAAAGTGTTTGTCCCAGAATTAAAATCCATTTAAATTTGAATTGTTAACCCCTGCAATAGTGATGGAGTATAGAATGTCTCTTGGACTGAATCACTTGTGTTTAAAATGGAACATGCTCTAAAAATAAATGGGTAATTGCTTCAATGTAGTCAATATGGAATTTAAAGATGACTGACAGGGTGATTTGTCATCCATCTCCATAGCAGAAGTCATCTGGGAAGTCTGTGATGGCATTTGTTTCTATTAGCACCTTTTAAAGTAGTTTTGTTAATGAGCTCTTGAACACCAGAACTGAAATCTGTCGTGTGGTATAATTAATTTTCCCATACCATAGGAAAATGTGTGCCATGTGCACCTTCAATTACCACATCAGGTTCCTCAGGTCCTGAAATGTAGTGTTCAGCAGACCTATTGTTTTAGGGAAAGGAGGAGCACGCTGTGCTTCTGGTGCCAAGAAAGTGCTTTCGCATGCCTCCATGTAAAATTTAGGATGGCATCCTGCAAGCCTGGGAAGATCTGATGTTGCGCTGCCCACTGTGTCCTTTTTGTAGAGGGGAAGACTGATGGATGCTCCTCCCAAATGTGTGAGCAGAAGAGGTGGAGCAGGAAACTGTCTGCATTTCCCAGGGGGGAAAGGAGAGCAAGAGAGAGGGAACACTTGGTGAGCTGATCAGACAAGTTGTCCTTTACTGTGTGCTGGTGAAATGGCTGACTGCTGGTTGTATGGAGTAGACGGGTCAAGGAGCTGTTCTCAGAATCCCTAGTGCTGCTGTGACTCTTTCCTCCCTAAGACAAACTATGCTGCCGAAGTCTTTCTTTGGCAGGATGTACATTGTATGTTGTACAGACGTTGCTAAGCTAGGTGAGAAGCAGTGAAGTTGGGGATAATCCAGCTTTGGTTGTAAGCTGGATGCATGTTGTAAAGGCACTTTCTCAACCATTTGAGCTGCTGTCCTCCTTCCAGCTGGACACAGCAAAGGTGTGTGGGGCTGCTTGCTCAGGCATCTGTGGGCATGCTTACAAGTGCCTGACAAACTAGTGGGATGAATGGGATCATCTGATGTCCCAAGCTGGTCCTTGGGCAGTTAAGTGCTTTACTTTGGAATCTGGGCCCTGTCAAGATGAATGGTTTGTTAAAGTAAGAAATACTGTCTTGTGCCTACATCTTAATGCAGCCTCAGGAAAATTTTGAACTTAGAATTCACATTTTAATGCAGAACATCCATCACGTGTTGGGTTATTTGTCAAGTGTCTTTAATGATGTGTAAAAAAAAAAACCAAAACAAACAATCAAACAAAAAACAAAACTATGAGAGAGGCCTTAGGAGTTTTAGTATGAAAATATATATGCTTTGTTTGACATAGTACTTTTTGTGTGCAGCTGCGTGGTTGCCTGAAGAAGACAAAGATGACAACAGATCTACTCTCTGAAGCAGCATATTGATTTAAATAGTAAGGTTTAGTTACTACATGCTTAACTTGAAAAGGGGGGAAAGTGGATGAAATGTTTAATCCTGGAGTCAGAACACACATTTTCAAGATGATGCAGTTCAAGGTTGAGGAAAGGCCCATTAGTCCTGAGGTTGTCTACTACTTTGGTGATAGGCCTGTGGAAGCCGTGTGGAGATGAGAAGCAAGATCTTTTAATGAACTTTTAAAGTTGCTTAATTTGCCTGCACCATGCTCTCAAACGGCAGTCGGTACGAGGTCAGTGCCGTGATTCAGAAACACTACATACGTACCATGAGTCATAGCGGAGACCCAATGTGGGGATAAAGTATTATCAAGTCAAACCTTTTGGTCTAAAAATGACTAATGCTCCTCCTAAAGTTACTTGGAACTTTGCTTGATGAGGGGTAGTGCTGTCTGGCCTCTTGGGATTTGTTGTTTTGGTTTTTTTTCTTTCTTCTGGAGCTGAGTATCAGAGGGAAGCTGGCTGTTTGCTGCGCCCGCGTGAAGCGCTGACATTTCTTTCTCATTACGCTAGCAGCAGGGCAAGGCAGAAACAACCGTAGGAGGTACTACCCAGACCAGGTATTAAGGGCTAATGAGCTGAACAGCATTTTTTGCCTATTTTTAGGCTAGAAAAGGATTCCAACATAGAAGCACCTGGTCCTGTGGTAGAGCTCCTTTTAGGGCCCATTGCTATGGTGGCTTATGGGAGTTAGGCTACCTGATTTACCTTTTTTGGTTTCCACTTCTTAATGTCCCTTAAGGATTTTGCTTAATGTGTGGTAGCAAATTGCCCATTTTTAAAATATGAGCAAAACTCCCATTGAAGAATAATATTTACCACCTGACTAAAGGCAAGATTTCCTATGTTGTTCAAGAAACTGCATGCTGGTGTAGAACCCTTACCTGCTCTTGAAATGTAACTTCGTATTACTTTTCATGCCCCTCAGAACTGTCATGCTCAAAGCATCCTCTCTGCAGGTTTTCAAAGGTTTTCCCTCTCTGCAGGTGAGTTTGCATTTGCTTTGATAACATCCTCTCTCCCTCCCCTCTCCCCAAAAACTGGGTGACTGCAAAATGCTGTTGTTCTTCCCACTGCACTTTGCTACACAGATTCCTGTTCCTAAACCACGGAATCTTACGTCTCAGACAATTAAAACCTGAGTTAATAACTCAGACTAATTCTGTACCCAGTAGCACGATGTAGGCTAAAACCTTAGTGTCTGTATTTGAGCAATTAGGGCATTTCTAATAAAAAAAATCTACCACCTAATTTTGTTTGAATTCTTAAATCTGTGTCTTCTGCACTCGACTGTGTATAAAGCAGGAGCAGGTACAGAGAGGGTACTTGCTTATCCTGAAGTGCTTAGGGCAGATTACAAACAGTGTTAGATTTTACGATTGCTGAGGAGGGAATAAAAAAGTTTGGGATGTGAGAGCAAAATAACAAGTTTCAGGAAGTATAGCAAAGGTGTCGTAAGGTGTTCTGGGCACTTCTGTGTGTTCGGCTCACCAGCTGGGCTCCTGAGGTTTGGCTAGAGGTGCATCCTGGAGGAGGGTGGGAGCAGACAGTGTCTTCTAGAAATCTGATCCAAGGATCTGCTGCTCAGTTTGTTTGTTGGAGCCACATGGTAACTTCTCCTAGGTGTCAGCCGTATTGTCTTCTCCAGCTTTGGAAGATCATCACAAGCCCAGGGAGGCTGCAGCAGAACTTCTAGAAAGCGGCAGGCTGCCTTCATGCCCTCTCTCCGTTCCTTGTTTGAAGCTTGGAATAGAGGTGGTGGCCCAGGCCAGGCTCCCTGCAGGAGGGTCTCTGCTCCCTCACCATCTCTAAACAAACCCTATAAACAAAACCAAGAAATATCTAAGGCTCTAATTCAGAATGAGTAAAAAATAGTTTCCCCCAAAATTCTGCAGGAAGAAGTTGCTTGATTACAAAAAAGGATGGGCACAGGGTTGTGCAGGAGAGGTTGTGTGTTTAAACCTCTGCTTAGAGTGGAAATAGAAATGTTTCTATTCTGCTTCTGTAAAATATCTTGATTGCCTATTTCATATCAGAATGCCTTTCTAAGGGGTATCAAGTGTGGATTTTGTGCATATGCATGAATTATTTGTTGTTAAAATACGATTCTGAGGTTTGGACTCCAAGTTAAATATATGCTTGTTTTGACCTATTTTTCCCAACCTAATTCTGCCAGCTCTGCATGTGCACGCGTGATGTTACTTGCTCAGGGAGTCCCGCTGACTTTAGAAAGACAACGCACCTTAGGAAAGCTGGTATGTGAGTGGTGGTAGCAGGCTCAGGGTTTGCTTGAGATGGGCTGTCAGGCCAGCTCAGCAAAGGGAAGGCGTGGAATAGCATGTTTGAGGAGGAGTCTACTGGTTTAACACTGTATCATCTAGTAGCTCAGGAAGGATCATTGTGAATAATGTGTTCAGCTGATTTGTGACCTTCTCGTAATAGCTCTGAGATGGACATGAGATCAATCTAGTTGATAGCCTTCTAATAACTCACTGGAAAACCCAGTTCATCTCCTTTTAGCTACCTGGACCAAAAGGGATATAAATGCAGTATTGCTAATCCAAATAATCCCTGTGGGACCACAAGAGGGGACGCCCACACGCTGAAATGAAAAGTGATAAGAGGGCCTTAAGCAAATGAAGATCTAAGCTGCTAAGTCTACATGGCGTACTGAGAGTTTACTAGCTTGTATCCAGGACACTATAGCCACTCTTTGTGCAGCACTGCACCAAAGAGAGGTGTAACAGATTAGCTTGAGTTGGCTGCACACGACAGGTTTATGTGCAGGCTGCAACAGGGCTCCTGCTCTGTGCTTTTATTTCCCGTGCGGCGCAGGCAGAGGCAGCTCGCTGCATCTCAGCCCCCTCAGCGTGCTTGCGCCCTGGGTTAGGGGCAAAGCTGGTTAGAAGTGCCTGCGAAGGGAGGCGGATCCTCGGAAGACACTCCAAAACCCGTGTGTTGGGTAGGGCCTGTTGGTCAGGAAGGAGCTGCCCTCTCCAGGAAGGGGCATTATTTCATTTGCACCCGATTTAGATCGGGCCTAGATCTGTGACTTTCCAGGAATGTGCCCTAACAGGCAGCAAGCTCCTCTAAGTGTGTGTGAGGATGAGACATGATTTACACCCATCTGGCCAAAGTCACTGTGTTCTACGTAGAAGATTTGAAGATTCATTGAGCCAGAGAGCAAGAGGGAGCGTAACTCTGATTTAATGGGGGGGTTTCTAGGTTCCTTTACCAAGCGCTTGTTCATGTTTTATGTGCAGAGTAGCAAGTGGGATGTCATGACTGGTGTTTCTGGGGTGCACAGGAGCAGAACACTAGGTCCCTGAATCCTCTTGTGTTGAAAGCAGGGCTTCATATCAGTGAGCACCATTTTCAACTTTAATGCCTAAATTCTGTGTAAGTCCCGTTGTTTTAGGCTGGCTCAAAATACCTGTGTTCAGTCTTAGTCTTCTGAACTGTTTTTATTCATGGCTCTGTGATGTGTGCGATGGCAATCTGCGTGTTCATTTGGCTTGATGCAGTTGTTTTCTGAGTTGAATCCTGGTAGCCAATGGTGACTATGAAAGCTTTCAGATAGCAATTCCAATGTAATAGGATACCAATATAATTCAGTCAGAGCTTTGATAAGGAATGGATTATTTGTGGTAACCAGTTCTTCAATCCTCAAAGTACCTAGGATCAGAGTTCAGAAAGTTGTTGGGCTCACCTCTAAGCTTAAGAGCGAGAAGATAGGTGAGAGATTACTGAAAAATACTTCCCAGTTGCAACATTCAATCAAAACCATTATCTTTGCATTAAGCACCTCCCTTGATCCTGTGATCATGGTCTCTGATCGGTGGTAGGGCAGGAAGGTGACTTTGCAGCCGTAGAGGTCTCAGTTGGACTTCATGCAAATGGAGGATTTCTTATCGGAGGACCATAGTTAACATGGCAGTTCATGATAAATGATCAAAAAGTGTTAGCTCCTTCTCAGACCATTTAGGTTTGGTTTGGTTTTTCTCCCCATTTTTTAAAAGAAACGGGGTAAAAAACTTTCTGTGCTTAAGTCAGGAGGCAAATCCTGCTTCTGCTGGAGGTAGCAGGTCTTCTGTCTAATAAAGAACCGTTTTTATGTAGGAGGAAAAATATAATCCCATTGTAGGCTAGAGAGGGTTGGCATTGACCAGACTTGCTTAGACCACTGATTGAGTATGATTCTCCTCCTCTTGCTGCGTGTGCTTCATGTCCCTGCAGTGCTGTCCTGCTGGGCTTGTCTTTGCCGTCCAACTTCAGGTGTGGTTCAGGAGCTTGGGCCAGCCCTTGGCAGCCCTGCTGAGTGCTGAGTCACAGGGAAGAGACAGACACAAATATTGCTCAGTTCTGTGCAGCACTGGTGGATTATTTGCTGCAAACTAGAGACCCAGCACAAGTCACACGCACTTCTTCAGTTGTTGATCAAGAGTGTTTGGCAGTATAATGATGATGTTTGTGTTCAGGTAGCTGGCTGCTTGAGTAAAGAGCTGCATTTGTTGTTGTATGAGGCACCCTGAGGCTACCAAGCTTCTCTTTAAAAAAACAAAACAAAACCAACCACCCATGTATTTTTTCCCTGCATATATTTTTGGGGAGTACATGTCATTTATGTGCAGACATTGAATCACCCTCCTTTTGATGACTCCTTTCCTTGGCGTCTCTCACTCCCAGCAAAGACAGGTGACCTGACAGCAGAAATCCAATGCACAGCAAACACGCAGCGTAATTATCTTCTTAAAAAGTAGTCCTGGTGCATGCATGTGTGGGAGGAGGGGAGGCGTGTTAAGTAGTGGAGCTGCATGAAAATTTGCCAGTGAAACAGTTTTCTGTCAAAATAAAAAAAATGCTGTTTTAAACAGAATGAAAATGTTCCTCGTGAGAATGTGTGTGTACTGCAGCTGGCAGCCGTTCAGAGGACCTGGAGCCCTGCAGCCTTGTTTAATGATCAAATCCAGTTGGGAGAGATCAGAGATGGAGGTGTGGCAAGGTGGTGGTGGTTGTTGTTATGCTTTAGCTGTAAGGAAAACTTCAAAATGCTTCCATTTCCCACAGTGAAGAAAATTAGTCTTGACCTACTCTGCTTCACCCAGCCGTTTCTTAAAAACTATCAACTATCTCCGGCACACATCATCGTTGTAGTGTTGTACCGTGGTATTTACTTCGTGGAAGCCCAGAGCCATTCTCATTGCTACACCAAGTTCATTTAAATCCCTGATCTAGCACTAGGGATGCATTTGGCCTGTGAGGTCTTAAAATAACTGTGGAAGGATTCACTGTGTATTTATGTGGGACAGAGACCACACAGATTTTCCAACTTGCAGATTTGTAACACTTGGGCACCGGGAAACAAAAGCACATCAGTGAGGGGCTGTCCCTACCACTACAGGCTTGCTTTTGGGTTGAGGTCCTCCCTCCCTTTTTTAATTCAATTTGTCCAGTTTTGTTATTTTATCAGTATTCTTTTTTTTCCTCTCCTGACACTGCTGGGAGCAATTTTTTCCCCCTCTCATTATGTCTACTTCCCTCCACCTCACAAACACCTTTTTTTATAGCTGTGGGAGGCTAATATGTTTCTCCTCTCAGTAGCAAGCCTGTATGATGTTTGGGCTTCGATCTCAGCTGGTGCAAACCAAGCATAGCGCTACTGCTTAGGCCCTTCTGGTTTCAGTGCTGTTGGGATCTTCCTTTTTTTGGTTGTAAAAGGCCTGTGCTCTGACACAGCTGCCCTGTCTGTCTTAGGGTGCAGCAAAGGCAAACTCTCTGCAGCACATTGTTCAAAAGTTGCCTCCATCAAGGAAAGAAATGTCCCATTTAGGTTCCGCTTCTCTTGTGGCAGTCAAACCAGGCATTAGTGCAATGGACAGAAAAATGATGGCTTCACGTCAAGTCTTACCATTTCAACAGTTTTTCTCCCCTTCTGTGGCAATTTCTCTTGTTCCTGCAAAGACCTTTCTTCACCCTTTGCCCTGGGGGTTGCTCTGGTGTGTTGAAGACCATCTTCCAGCTGCTTGGTCTGTCGAAGCCATGAATGTGGAAGAGGCATTGTTCTTAGTGTGAACACTCAACAATGTGTTTGTTCAACAACTGAGCAGATCCTTGTTCAGAGCACGCTGTGCAGCAATGACAGCAGCTTTGCCGTCTCCTGAGGAAGATGAAGGAAGAAGGTTAATGGACTTTTTTTAATTATCCTGAGACTTTCTCATTCTAATTCACTGATTTCTTGTGCTTGTTTGCTAGCACTTGCCTTGCGTCCTGTGTATGCAGATACCTTTCAGTCTTCCCCTGGCTCTGCACCTCTTCTGCTGGATGATGCTCTGGAGGATGTCACTGCATCACTGGCTTCACGACTCCAGGTATCTACACAGCCAGAGGCAGAACTAGGCGTGAAGTGCTCTCTCTGGGCAAAACGTGATGTCAAACTTTTTGTCTGCCCATGGACAAAGCAAAAGAGAAATAACTGAAACTTTATCACTGTGGTTAATGTTTTCATAGGCTCGGTGTGGATAGCCAAGAATACATGAAAAACAACTATGTTTTGTAAAGGGAAAGAACTTTTCATTTAAGCTGTCCTGCTGTCTATGGGTTAGAGTGAGAATCTTTCAGAGATCCTTGTCATGCTCTGCCGGGAATGCTTCAGCCATTTTCTGTTTATGGACCCTAAATCTTCAGACCTTGAATGCTCTTCTAGCAGGGATGTGAGCCCTCTTGTAGACATGTCATGTCATATCTGCCATTCAATCACCTACATAGCCTGCGTTCTTCAGGCCTTGCAGTCTAAAAAAATATATTTTTTTTTTCTTAGATTAAGTTACAGGGAGCTTTCTGTATTTCAGTCTGTGCTCATTGCCTCTGGCCATATCTCAGGACACCCTTCTCTCAGTCAGCCTTTCTCCATCCCACCAGCTATTTATGCACATTAATAAGATTCGCTCTGAGCCTTTTCTTCTCTAGGCTAAATAATCCCAGCGCAGCCTTCTGCTCTTCTAGCCACTCTTTCCTGCATGTTACTAATTTCCTTGGGTCAGGATATTTCTGTGGCTGCGTGAAGAGCTGTATCAGGGAAGCGGCCCAGGTTATAAGAAACCTGTTTTATGTCGTGTGGTTTTAACTCAGATGAGGCCTACGTGACTGTCCTTGAAGGCTTATGGCGATGCAAGCAGACACCCAGCAAAGGCTGGGAGCGAGGGGTGGGAGGAAGACAAGGTGTTTCTTCTTGTGGAAGGGTCAGTTTATGGTGGCTTAGGGTGTTTGTGACAGTGGTCACCTCTGTGGACAGTGAACAGATGTGAAGACCTAAGGGTAAAAAAAAATCTTTGGTCTAGGCTTATCATGAAATCCAGGCAATGGAGATGGTATTTTGGCAGGGCCTTTTGTCTGCCGTGAGAAAATAACTTTTTATTATTTCTTTACTCCCACCTCTCAACTATTTTCTGCTCAGGAACTTCCTTAATTGATTGTGTTTCTGTGGATTTAGTACCATTCAATAGAGACCTGCTCCATGAAGTCTCCCCAGCTTTCCTTTGAACCTATTGACACTTTCATTGTAACTTGAAAATTAATTTCACAGCTCAACTACCCGTTACATTAAGAACCACCTCCTCTAGCATGTTGAACCTGATTCCCAATGCATTCTTTGATGCCCCTCCTTCTTGTATCGGAAGAGAAAGTGAATGATACTCCATTCTCTTTTCCACTCACAGGTCTGTGAATCTGTTACATCTTCCCTCAGTTGTCTTTTATCCTTCCCTGAATCCACTCTTAAGCTTCTCCTTTGCCTTCACTTTTGGTACCTGCATACCCTTCCTCTCCTGATTTGTTATAATTATACTATGCATTCCTATTTTTGACACTCCTTTTGCATTAACTCCCAACATAATTCTCTTCTAACTCCAGCCCCATAGTGCAGTTTTGTGTCTCTTGTAGCCCTGTGCATCCTGTGCAGTCCTGGTTCACTGCTCTCATCTGGTCCAGCTCAGTTTCTTGTATATGACCCCTTTTTCTCCTCCTGTCACCCATACTTTGGTCATGAACTTAGTCTTAGATTTTAAAAAAAATAATTATTTTTAATATTAGACCGAATTGAGCTCAGTTCTTATTGTTGAATTTAATTTTCTGTTCATCTCCATTGCTAAAACTCTTTGCCCAACACTTGGCAATTTTAATGCTTTTTTCTTGTAGTCTTCATCTCATCAGCTTTCTGCAAGTTAAAATTTTGCTGTGAGGGAATTTTTCTCCACTGTTCCATTTTATTTGAATCCCAGGTCAATTTTTTGTCTATTTATCTTATTTTTATCTTCATGGATCTGCTGAATACTGCTGATTCCCAAATACATCATCTCATGCCTTCTGTCCCTCTTCTGCTAGATAATTAAGGTGACTGAAGTACTTGGTCTCTGCCATTGGGATGGCAACTCTTTTCAGGCTACCTTCTCTGCTCATTGAGCCAATGGTAAGAGGCTGCCCAAGTAGTTTATTACTTTCAGATCATTCGCAAAGACTTACTACTACAAAATGGCTATTGCAATATTACCTGTAAAATGGAGTTATGTATTCATCTTGTCTATATAAGTTTGTCAGATTTTTGGTGTACAGACATCGACCGGATGATTTGCGGCTCAGTGCTGTGCCTCACATCTCACAAGACTGTGTCTGATGTTAGCCATCGGTGAGACAATCATTTCTGACATTTTTTATTTTGCTTTATTAGTGGGTGATATATTTAAATCTGCCAAAATACAGAAGACCTCAATGAATTTGGCGTGGGATTTTCACGCACAAGTTGCTTATTGGGATCATTGGACATGTCAGAGGCTGCTGAGGGGTCCTGTCCTCCTTGGTGGATGTTCTGAGGATCTTTCTCCCGTGGTTGTTTTACATGTATCTCACCTTACTTTAGCTACCTGGAATTGAGCCCTCTTGTGCCAGTAGAATAACTGGACTCCCTGTTGTGGAGAGAGGGGCTTGGGATGAACCATTCTGCATTCTAAGGGAAGTTGGACTTCCTTATGGATGTACTGCTCTCTCAAGAGCGAGCCTCAACACAAACTTGAAACAGCTACAACTGGATCATGCTACTTTTATCTACTACAGGGTTGACTGTGGCAACAGAGGACTAGAATTACTGGTCAGTATTGCTGCGGTGGTCCATAATGAATTTTCTTGAAGTTTGTTCCTAACATAGCTCCCATCTGTCTTCCTGGAGAGTTCAGTTTTGCTTTAACAGAGGGGCTGCACATTGGTGCTTTCAGTGGAAGGTGACACCAGCAGTGATGGTTGATTCATGATCACCTGCACGTAACTATGTAGAGCAATGTACTTTTTAGAAAGTACAAAGGGTAACTGCATACCCAGCCAATCATTCTGTCCATAAGTGTTGAAAAATCAGGAGTTGGACTGTCTGCCAGTGTCGGAATTTTCAAGGCTGCTGACTTGGAGACTTTCTCATATGGGATCAGGATGCTTACAGGGTTCGTGATTTAAAGACTTTCAGTACATGCTCATTGGAGATTAATTTCTGGAAAGGAAAGCTGAGACTTTTTTTTTTCCTTGACCCTATGACTACAGGTACTAAGTACATTAGGAAAATAATAAGTTTTTTATTAAACTCACCAAAGGGCTACTCCCACTGGAAGGCAGGTAGATTGGAGGGTCTTTCTCCCCTTTTTGCAAACCAACTCTGCTCGGTAAAGTTTGAGATAGCAGGAAACAACCTCTTCTTTTTTTTTGTTTTTTGGTTTGTTTTGTTTTGGTTTTTTGCTATGCTTTACTTTTTCTTTTACAGTCTCCTAAGCCTTGTTATGTGGCCTTTTATATACTGTTTGTTTAACAAACATGAACGTTAGTCACTTAAAAGAAAAATCTTCTCATCTCCTCTGAGGATTAAGCAGGGGAAAAACTTTCTAACCCATGAAAGCAGGGTGAGACTTGTCTCTATTCTGAAATATTAAATAAAGGAATCAAAGGGAAATAATACCCTATGATGATACCTCAGGGAAGATTTAATTAAGGAAATGAAATTGCGTTAAGAGTGACCCAATGTGGACTGCCAGAAAGCCAAAAAAGGAGGGAGAAATTTGTTAGCAGCGTCTGCCCATCAGAGCTTGCACAGTGTACCAAGCCTGGGAGATACGATGCTCAACGGAGTGGCTTAAAGCAATGTTTAATTTCCTGATTGATGAAGGTCGTCTTTCACATTCAGTGCTGCAGGGAGCACAGCCAGTCGGTGAAATGGCTCGCCCGTTGTGGGGATCTGGGCTGGTCACAGCGTGTGGCCACGCGTGGGACTCTGCTCGCGCCTAGCTGGGACTCGTGCTAATGAGTCACCTGCAGTTCAGAGATACCCGCTGATTCCAGCCTTCCCTGGCCAAAAGGGAGCTGCTGTCTGGTGCGTGGCATCAGTTGAGGAGTACTGTTCGGTAGCCGTGCACGCCTCATGTGAAGTTGTACCTGGAGTGCGGTTCACTAAGATTTCGGCAGGTTTGAGTTGCTTTAAATCGATGTGGTTCATTTCTTTATGCCTGTTGCCAGAAGCGGTTCTGCACTGACTGAACCCTGGGGGTGCAAGAGCAGTTAGTTGGATGGCTGATCAGCTGAGGAGTGGAGACCTACCTGTTATGGCAGATGTTAAGAAAGCAGCAAAAGCTGTTTCTCGTGTTGCCCCAGGTCTACTAGATGCGTGAAAAGGAAGCAGGTCACTTCTTCCCTCGGTGTGACCAGGCTTTGTAAAGCTCAGAGCTGTGCATTGAAGGATGGCGCCTCCAGGTTCTGCTCTTGCCTCTAGAGGCGAGGATTGAATTGGGAAACAATGGAAAGAGCATTTGAACTGAGGAGGAGGGAACCTAACACTTGATCCTCCACTCTGCTAGGCAATGCCTTTGAAATACATTTGACTCACAGGGTCTTGAACAAACCAGGGAATGACATTTAACAGATAAACGCTGCAGGGATGGGTCCAATGTCTGTAGTAACACATGTGATTTTTGTAAGCCCTGTGCTAGGGCTGAGCAGTTTCTCTTGTGCCCTGCTCGCTGCCCGGGTCCCCAGAGGTCCCTCTCAGCCTGCTCTCAGACAATTAGGCAGGCATTCCCTCGCTCTCGCCATTAGCGTAATGGCTAGCAAGAACATCACTTACCCTTTTACTCGAGTGACTACTGCTTCCATAATCTCTTTTGCATTAAACTAATGGCTGACTTGCGCATGCAATTTTTCTCCCCCTCTTCATGTGGTGAGGAGGGTACCTGTCATTGCTCTTGTCCCGTTTGTCTTTTACTGCAGATGAAAATAGAAAATTTGACAAGAAATTAGAGCAACTGTCATAGCTTGTTGTGTCCCACGATCTTCTGCAAATCTTACTAAAAGTATGCAAATAATAGAAAATGCCAATGAAAAAAGGAAACCACCCCCACGTTCAATTACTTTGTTACCCTGTGTAGTTCCTCAATTGCCCGAAAGCAGATTCTCATCACAAGCAGTCATTTTACCTGGCTTTTACTTATCTTTCACTTAGAAGTGATATTTAAAGTAGCTACTTGATAAAATGGAGTAGTGATAATTTCTAAGCCATCTCTTATGAAAGAGGAAGAAAAACTTTGCTTACAGACACAGAACCTCTCTCCTACTGCCTTTTACTGCAAGGTAACGGTGACTTTACAGATCTGCTTCATCTTCTCTGGGTTTCAAACATGCCTCCAAGAACTAAGCATATATTTCCTTTTTTCCCCTTGGGCAACCGTATTGTGCCCTTCAGTTGTGTCTCTGCTCTTTTTTTTTTTAAATGTAGAGCCTAGAGACGAGTCCTTACCAGCCTTGTTCTTGGGGAGTAACTTTTACAGAGCAGAAATGACTGCTTGCGATGTCTGTTCTGGGAGGGCATAGAAATGCAGAGCTGGAAGTGACCTGTAGAGACAGGAGCAATGATACCTGCAGCGCTTGCCAGGAGCTCCTGTCGCTGCTCTCAAAGGCTGCTCAGGATGCAGGATCCACAGACTCTCGTTGCAGCGTGTACCTGTGCTGCTCTCTTTATTCTTAAGAAGTTTTTTGTAATGTCTAAGCTGACTCTTGCTGTGGTGTATTTGGTCCTATCCACTGTGGGCACGAAAGAAAATATTATTTCTTCTTAGCAATAGCATCTTAAATAGTAAATGGTGTCACTTGCACCGTTCTTCCCACTCCATTTCCCATTCTTTTCCCCCCACATTTTTGCTAACCTGTCCCAATTACATATATATCTCTATGGGTTGTGTTTTCCTGAGTTTTGCTCTTTCCTGTGGCTCTTCTCTGGACTTGCTCCAGTTGGCTCATCTTTGTCTTCCAATGCAGTGCCTGGGCGAGGCGGTAGTCCTGCAGCTGAAGCTTTGCTGATGCTCAGCAGAGTGGAAGGATAACCATGTGTTATGTGGGCCCCTGTCCTGCGTATCTGTTCCAGCCTTCTCGTTTGTCTTGTGCTCAGTATCTTAACTCTGACTCACATTCAGATTATCACCCCTTCTACCACTGGATCCTCTCTGAGGACTCTTACCTAGCTAGAGGTTCTCCTGACTGTATGTATGCAGTTATTTCTGCTTGTGTGAACAGCTTTGCACTTCTTTCCTGTTTTTTCCAATTTCTCCAGTGTGTCAGAATAATACTGGATTTGAATCCCATCCCGCACATTTGTGGTCTTCCTTGGTTTCATTTGGTCTGTAGATTACATAAGTCAACTCTTTCCTGTTGTCCAGTTAAAGATGGAGCAGGACAAGCCCACATAATTCATCCAGGTATGAGCTATATCCGCATGTAGAACCAGTGATAACTGCTCGATATGGTTTTCCATCCAGCCTGAATTAAATTCATCTAGATCATGCTTTCCAAATTTTAAGAGAATGTTGTGTGAGATTGTATCAAAACCCGCATTTAAAACCAGGTTATAAAGTGTTTGTGCTTTTTCCTGAGCCACAAAAACTGTTACTTTGCTGCAGAAGAAAATTAAATTGATTTGGGGTGATTTGTTCTTGATGAATCTGTTTCTTGTTACTTCCTGTTCTCAATCTCTTGATGCTTTTTTGGATTTGGCCCATTCAAAGAGCTTTTTGGCTCTCTCATCAGAGCAAATGCCTGCCAGAGGGATTATAATCCAGGTTCATTCCTCTTTGTCTAGACTAGTCTCTGGGGCAGGCTTCGTCTTGTCTCTCTGGGGCAGGCTCTGGGTTTACCTCTGTTCTGGAGAAGTAGTGTGTCAATCATGAGCCATCCTAAAGTCTAAATGTCTAAATGCTAAGATTGTACAATACGAGGGAATAAAAAAAGGGCTTTTTTTTTTTTTTAAATCTCCCAGGAGACTATTGTGAGATCCATAAAGTGAATAAACTGGCCAGGTGCAAAGTGTGTCAGCTGGTCCTACGATCTGTGCAGCAGTCGCCAGCTAGAAAAAGATTACTTGGTCTTATTACCTGGAAGATTTTCCTGTATGATTTAAATTTCAGCCAAACAGAAGAAACACTGCTACTGCAGATAACAATCTCTTTTCCCCCTGATACCTTGTGCATTGGTAGCCAGGTGAATGACATAGAAAGAAAGTGGGATCCAATATATAGCATAAACTTTTTTATTAATGATATGGTTAAAATGGAATTACTGTAGTTTTATGATCTGCTTTTCACCCTACTGTGCATTGAAAAAAAAATCTTTATGGATAAGAAGTCTCAAGGTGTTTTCTAGATACCTACTTATAGTGAGAAAGTAGATGTGTGAAAAAGAAACAGAATTTAAGTTGTAGCATCTCAGCAAATCAGGTCTTCTTAGTACAGGTGCTTTGCAGAACTTCAGCCTGTGGATGTTAGATCCCAGCTGTTTGCAGAGAGCACTGGAGGATATTAATCTGCTTTTAAGGTGTATTTTTCAAAGACTTTTTGGTGAGCTGAATCAATGAGTCCTAAAATTATTTTATTCTGAAATACACTTTATTTACTGAAAGTTATTTATTGTTGTGTAGTTGTGAAAAGATTTTACTGGTTCTCCTTCTCATTTTGTACAGTGCAGTTTAGCTGCCTTATTCCATTTGTTTCTTGCTGGAACTCTGAAAATAGCGTTACAAGCCTCACAACTTGATTTATCAAATATAAGGCAGGTTTTCTGCCTTCTGTAAGTACGGAAGCCCCTTCGAGTTTTTGTGAAAAACACATTGGAATACCTTCTGTGTATAAAAAAAAGATGTAGACCTCTGAAGATTTCAGAGGAAGGTCTTGCAGCCTGTGTGGAGTCATAGCAGGATGGCTTCCAGGCGTGGGGATATCTGTACCGTTTTCCTCTGACAAAGTCTTTGGACTGATGGATCTGCAAAGTTTTCCCTGCTGTAAATCTTCTGTCAAGAGTGTGGCTCTTAATTTGTTTTCTGAAGTCTATCAGCTTGAGGAAGAAGAAAAGTTTCTTCATATTTTTAGTGTTTGCTTCCACTCTTTCACATAATATTAACTCGTTGAATTTTAAATCTCTAGTCGTAGTCTTCACTCAAATGCATTTATAAAATCGAAAAATCTTTGTGGTAGCAAGTTATAAAAGGCTCCAGATTGTCAATGATGAGTGCAGAGCCATCAAGTGTGGAGAACTGATAAGATTAGGAGATGTAATATACCTTGCATAAAACATAATAGATATTTTATTTGATAGGCTTTAGCATTAATTCAGGAAGAGATTGCTATTCATGATGGGTCTTTAAACATTCATTTCTATGTTTCCACATTCAGAGCTTTTATTATCACTGATTCAAGTTGTTTCATGAGCCAGTGAGCGTACTTTGTCCCTGATCTGGCAAAGATTTAGCCATATCTTTAATTTTGAAGCAAGGAGACGATGCACACTGATTAGACAGACTGCTTAAAATTAATTTGAATAGGCTAAAGCAGAGTTTGTGTCTATCAGATTTTGCTTAGGGAGCATAAATGCTTAGGATTTGGCTACTGGAGGATTTAAGGTACATCATAAGTCCTTAAAATAATTTAGTGGTGACTTTTAGCTATAGCTTCTCCTTTTTATTTAAATGATGCAGGAAAAATAAATATCAAGAGTTCTGAAGTATGAGGAAATCAATGCAAGTTTTCAGTATCCACCATTCACTTTAAAGAGATGCTTAGATTCTTTAGTTATTTTCTTTAGAATTGAACTTCAGCTCCTTAGTAGTCTGTTTAATCAGGGCCTTAATCTGACCATATATGTATGCCATGGATCACAGTTTAATTCATTTATCTTATTAAACCATATGGATTTTATGCAGCTTTTACAGTGAATAGGGTTTTTTTTCCTGCCTTTTGTCTGTTTTGATGTGATTTGACTTGGAAAAATTGTTGGGTAGGGTTTTTTGGTATCTAGACAGTCTAAAAATGAATCTTAGATTTTTGACATATGTTGTTGATCACTTTGAAGCCCTTACCTACGCTGGTTCTGAGAACATCTCTAAAAAGTGACATCTCAGAAAGCATTATTAGTAAATGTTGGTGGTTTAATAGTAACCTCAATTTTTGTCACTTCTTTTGTTAGATTTGCTAATATTTCAGAACATTTGCTTTTTTTTCAAGGAAGAATTTCCTCTCCCTGGCTTCTCTTCCTCTTTTCTTGAGTCTGCGGTGAAGATGCAAGGCTGGATCTGACATGATCTCCATGGCAGCACACATTAGTTTCCATGGCAACATATTTCACAAACAACCCTACAACTTTACTCCAGTGTCAAACAAAAGGAGAAGCCTGACTGTTGGAGCAGGCTCTGTTCAGGGTTAAAATTAAAAAGAGGGGGAAGGGAGGAAAGATGGAAAGAGGCTGGGTGAGATAATGACTTCGTGCAATTTGTCCTTTTAAAGCTTTTGCTCCAGGGTAAGCACACCATTAAAAAAAAAACCCCACCTAAATTCTCCTGTCCATAATTACTGTGCCACCCAGCTGCATTCCTGCACTTGAGTAGGTAAGTGATGTGCTGTCACAAGTCTTTTGTCCCAAGATACTCCTTTATCCTGGTTTCCAAAGGAAATGAGGCTTACGGAATAACAATCCTCTGTTCTAATTGTCTCTTTGTCTCTGTCCTACAGCCCCGCCATAGCTTTGGACCCTATTGAATCTGACAGAGGGGCCAAAGTTGAGGAGATAATTATTAAGTTCCCCTCTAGAGGGTGTTGAGGAAAGCTGGGTTCTGGCTCCCTGTTCAGCTGCTGGAAGGAGGCTGTGGGCATGGAGAATTGGAGAACTGCGGAGTTACAGGCATCGAAGCTAGATAGATATAATAAACAATATAATAAAGCCTAATTCTTTGGGCTGCATTCAGGAGGATGTCTAAGCACGTGCTTAGTGTCTGTTTTTCTCAGGAGATGCTTTTCTGAACCACAGAGTAAGGGAGCTATTAAGGCTGATCCTCTCGGAGAAGGTTAAGGTTGCTTCTCTTTCAAGGTGATGGTCTTGGGAAGGCACAAGAGAAATATGCCAAGACTGCAAGGTGTGAAGGGGCTTTCAGTTAGACTGAATAGAATCCATACTTCAGTTTTGTACAGTGGAAAGACTACAGGCAGTAGGCTTGTTGCATGGTGCTTGTCTGGCACTTTGCCTGGTCAGGAAGCTAAAATGCTGTTGTTCTTGCCCCTCCAACTCCAGATGTACTCCTCAGGCAACCAAAGGTGACAATACAAGGTGGAATTGCAGGACAGAGGCCTTGTAATTAGAGGATTTGGGAGCGTGGGCAAAGATGAATCAGTTTATTCCGTGGTCTGCTCTGTTATTTGGGCTGTGCACGTCTTCCCTGTCTCTGAAAGACTCAGTTCCACAGGATGGTGTTTTGGTGGAGTCTGTTTGTCTGGTTTCTCAGCTGCATTGGTGATAGTTTTTAAAAAAAGGAAAGAATGCAAAAGTAGCTTAAAGATTTACATGGGCACTGGTTTAGGAGTGCAAGGCTACCATATTACTCGTGTTGCTTCAAAGTGATTCCCATCAAACTTCTATGACATACTAGCTGGCACGTGAGCTTTTATGGGAAGATGGGAGGACTTTTTATTTTCTACATTATTTAAAAGTATCAGGCTACATTATAGAGGTGAATGTACATTCAGGACGGATCTCATGAGTTAGTATTGCTAACTAGTCTTAGCGCCCTAGTATTGCTGTGGGTGATGGTGTGGCAAATGGAAGGCTGCGTTAGGCTGAGGAGCTCCTGGGGTGGAGGCACGTTCTGGAGATGTGGCTTGAGGCTGAGGGCTCAGGATATGAATCCCGTTCCAGTGGGTCCTGGAGGGCTGGGTCTTTTAATACATTACAGTTCAGAGGAGAGTTACCTCCAGCAGACCTCTGCTTACCATACAAAGTGTTAAAGCGGCAAGATATTCTTGCAGAAGGAAAGGAAAACAGTTGTCTGGCAGAATGGTTTTGTTCTTCTTACTCTTGGAAATGATCCTAGTGGAAATGGTCTGTTGAGCAGTGTTAAAGGAATTGGTTCAAGATGTACATAGTCACAATTTATTGCCTGTCTTTCCATTTTGCCTGATTACTGTTGTTTTCAAAAGTAACTAGTGATTTTTTTTTTTTTTAAGGGTCTTGGTTTCCCTGAATCTCCTCAGAAGCTAGTTCATAGGAGGCCTCCATGTTCTGAAAATTAAGTCCTTTGAAGTTCCTGGTGAAACAAAGATGCGTGCAAACACCATCCATATTAAAAGGTTTGCCTATAGCGGTGTTAACTGTATCACCAGCCTACGCTATGATATGCTTCTGGTTTTGATTAAAAAAACCACAAAAAAGTATATAGCTTTGATAACCACTAAGCTTCCGAAATACCAATAGTAATTTTTTTTTTTTTTTTGTGGCTCAGATGCCATCTCAAAACGCTTAGGAGGGTCGGTGTGGAAATTCAGACGTTGTTTTTTAATCTCCCCTTTCATGGTGTTTGTTGTGTCCTGCATAGGCATTACAGGGGCCTTAGTCCCTTCCAGACTGACAACACACAGACCCCATCTTTGGTTGATTCCTGCCTAGCTTTCAGCCTCCTGCCTGCCCTTAAGACTTCCCAAACCCAACCAGTGGTTCTCAAGCTTGAATTAGATGTACAGTGGTGGTCAAGCCCATCCACCTTTCTAAAGAGTCTTAGCCTGTTTCCTATCCCAGTCAAGAGCAGCTTCTCCAGCCATGTCTTCTATGTTTTTAAGCTTGTATTCAAAGACCTGTGATCGAGGCAAGGTTTAGTGAGGCAGCATAAACTAGACTCGCATCTGGTTTTGTGTGTGTTTGACCAGGACAGGATTGATGTGCATGGTTTGCCAGTATTATGATTTCAGTGTATTTCCAATACCTTTCTGTGAACTGTGATAGTGTCTTGCTTCCTTCTGCTTTTCCTCAGAGTGTTGAAATGGAAGTGTGGGCTCACTGCCGAAGAACTACCAACATATCCATCTGAAAGAAAGCTGTGAATCTGTTCCGTGGGTTGTAAAAATAAACTTATTCCATTGAGCTTTCATGTATCAAGAGATTTGTAAATGTAAAAATGCAATATAAAGGAAATGGATTTTGAATAATTCCTTAATCTAGTTTGCAGTGGTCAGGACGTTCAGCTGCATTTTCTGTCTTCTCTCTAATCGCTTTCATATTAAAGATTAATTGCATATCATAGAGAATTCTTGATTAAGCCAATGAAAAGTGAGAGCAGAGATCTGTTCATTAGAAGCAGCATGAGGAATAATAATGAGCAACCGCCTGGCTTACTCGTCTGCTTACAATGGACACATAAAGGACATCTATTTCTGTGATGCTCTGTTTGCTGTTATTAAACAAAACCAAATCATTTACAGTTTTACAGGGAAGCTTCCTTATTAACAAAACACAATAAACGACTCTGCTCCATACACCTCCTGTGGTGTAGTTTAACAGGGAAAGGAGTTAATATTTTACTAGTGTCTTGCCTCTGACTCCAGTGGAATCCACCAAGGTGATTTATGAAGGCGTTTTTATTTTAGACTTTGTCATTTTGACTAGGACTTTCTCTTTTGTTACGCACCTCTTTGCATTGGTTTGCGTCCCGAGGACCGCATGTGACGCATGTACTGCATCTGTACACACACAGAATTTGCCTCCCATTGCACAAGTAGTTAAATGCACGTGTATGAATTTACCCCCAGAGTCTGCTGCTCTTGAGCTGTCTCTGGTGTAGAGAAGGAATGTCAGAGGGGTAGGATGTGGCAAGGGCAAGAATCATACATGGTGTTGCTCATGGAGACAGCAGTGATCCTGAAACCTCTTGAAAATGGGTGGCTGTCGAGTCATGGATCCCTTGCTATGACTGTTCTCATGGATCATCTTGGATTCTTCTCAAATTTTTTAGAGAAAATCCTATTAGACTATGAATGAATTGAAGCCGGTCTTATCCACCCCGTGCCAGTCACTGCAGAAATGTAATTTGGGAACCACTAGCAGAGTGTCATCGGCGTGTTGAATGGAGTACAAAATAAAAGATCTCTGGGTTGGCTTTCTTGTTCTGATGGATTTGGTTTTTCCTGCCCAAGACTTAGAGATTCAACAGGTAGAATAGACATGTTTGATGCTGAAAAGGCGGGTGAATTACTCCTCCTTCAAAGACCTATACAATCAAATCACTGCAGAATGGGAATTCATTGTCCCGAGACTCATCTGAGGCCAGTTCTCTGCACCTTCTCATGTATGGGCCTTACACCTTATTGGTTTGCTTATCTTGTAGGGAAGATACCTGGATGTGTGTCAGAATATATGAAGGTGGTCAGGTACTAAGAACACTTCCCAGAGTTGGAGTCCTTTACTTACCCAGCAGGTGGGCAGCAAAGCTGAGTTCTTGGTTGAGAAGATGAACTATCCCTAGGAAGTAAGTAGGAACTGGCAAGGTGACTGATTCCAGACCTCTTGAAGCAGAAGGCTGTTCCATGATCAAAGAGAGATCTTGGTCATCAGTGATGAGCGTTGTTTTTTTTTTTCCATTGATTGTCAAATAGCAATTAGGAATAGCTGGTTATTGAGTAATCTACATTTGCATGCCTTCTTTTGCTATCATTGGACTTTATAGATCACTTTTTAACACTTCTATTTATCTGCTTCTCCTTCCTGCCTTTTTTTCAATCTAACAGGAGTAGTACACCAAAGGGAATAGCTAACCTATTTATCGTGCATTTCTCACAAAGTCTCTAGGCAGCATATTCTAATCGCCTTCATCTTCCATAATGTCTGCATTGTATTAAAAAAGATTAAGGGAAAGAACCTTCAGTCTTGGTAGAAACTTAAACACAGATGTGGGCAATAAGAAACCTTCCAATATATCTCTGCTGAAAAAATTGAACCAAATTGAATTGTGTTGGGTGGCTGGTCAAGTTGTCACAGATGGAGTTTGTGTGTGCACGTATAGTTGAACTGTGTGGTTTTACATTTCAATTTTTTTGATGCAGACCAAAAGAATGCCTTGAATTTCAAAGTTTACTTCCTTTTTTTTTTATTTCCAAACAGTGGTGAGGCCCAACGCATGTTAGATTTGCTTTATCTGCTTTCTAAAGGTTTCTGACATAGATACTGTGATTGTCACTTCACAGATTTTTTTGCCTATATACCCCTAAAGGCATTGTTGTTTTTAGCAAATGATGAGCTCTCTGAACAGTGACACTGTATAGAGAAGTTTTCAAAAGTATGGAAAAAAATTCAGTGTCAAGAATAAAATGAGAGAAAGATGTAGTTTAAGTGACAGCAAGGGAGTTCCATTGGTGATGAAAGTTGCGTACCCTGCATAGTCCCTGCAGGGACTGGTTTGTGAAGATACAAGAGTCAAGTTTTATCCAGCTTCTCCAGGTCCTGCTGGCGGTGTGATCACTGTGGCACAGCTGGGGCTGTAGAAGTCACTGAAATGACACGTGATCAGGTGATGAACCTGTTCAAAGCCCCGTCTACCACAGCACGTACAGGGCTGGTGATCCAGAATGATGGAAGGTGGGGGCTTCGGTCTTGTAGCTGAGTGTGGTGATGCATTTGGTTCCTGCCTTTGTCCACCCTGTAGGTTTTTTGCACTAGCGTAACTAAAATGATGACAAAACCTCCCTAACTAGCTAAATGTCTGCGACCCACTGAACACTGATACATCAGCCTAAAAAAAGTTAATGCTGCAGCAGCTTGCTTGGGTGTTGCAGGGACTGGAGTTGTTCAAACTCCACTTACATCGATATGAGAAGAGCTGCTGTGTGTGTGTCGTACTGGTTTCATCTGAGGAGCTCAAGAAATGAGGCTTTAATGGATGTAGAGATGAATCTGGTCGTCTTCTGGTCCAGAAAAATTACACTGCTACAGGGAAAGTCACTGTGCACAACTGATAGCGTATAGTCCTGGGAAAGGTTGAATTTAGCACAGCTCTTTGGGTGAGCAGGGGTAAATAGGCGAGGGAAGAGGTCAGAAAGGACTGATAGCCCTTCTTCATGTGGCTGTCTTCCAAAAGAGAGCAAACACATCAGCACAGTGGAGACTGTTCCAGTTGTTGTACCTTGCTGCAGAAGAACAGCACTGCTGCTCACGCTCTTAAACTAATGGGTTGATTTCCACTCATGCACTTGTCTTTTCTCTGTTTCCTCTGGACAAGTCCTGAGGCAGAGTTTTTGATCATAAGCCCAGATTTGCCACAGGAAAACGAGGAGGAGCTAAGTCATTTCCTGACTTCTTGTCCCGTGCAGGAAACCTGGGGCCATTACTCCTGTCCTTCTCAGATGAACTGTGGACTTTCCCCAATTCTTCATGGAAAACTTGTTTAAGATTAACCACTGAAACTGGGTTTATAATTGTTTGTACAGCTCAGATCCATTTTCTGTCATCTTTGACTTGCTCCTCATGTTCCTCATTGTTGGAACATCTTCCTGCTTAACTAAGCTCCTTTCCCTTAGACTAGCCCAGAACGTAAAGCTCGTTTTATTATGTTCAGGCTCTCCACATCTTTGTACAATGCAGGAGCAGGCAGAAAGGAAAATTTATATTGATTCTATCTTCTAGCGTTTGACAGCAGTTTTTATTTTTAGCCCCAGGAATGCACAATGGGAGCTCTTTTATGTGTCTAAAAACATCCTAAAGAGTTTTCACTGGTATGTCTTGGGATGTGGCCAGAGCAAGAGGATAATCCTTTCTGCAGAGAACCAGACACGACTCTCTTTTATATATATATATACACACATATATATATATGTTTATACATATATATATCTTCTAAGTGAAAAATAATGCTATTAAGATCAAGGGAAGACATCTGGGGAAAAAAGATTCGTAATGGCTCAAAGATCTCATACAGATTCCTGTTCTATCCACTCAAAAAACATGCAAGAGACAATTTAAAAATCAAATATAGATGAGAGAGAACAAAAGGTAGGGAGGTAAAATAAAGGAAAAACTTAGCAAGGCTGCATAGATTATCAGCATGAAAGCATTAATTTAGGAACACAGACCTGGAATTTTAATTCGAGTTTATTTTTCTGGAAATTTAGTAGCTATAATATGTATTCCTTAAGATTTCAGTATTGGAGGGTGTAGTACTGTGACTTACGATCTCTATGATTAGAGCAAAATAGTTTGCTTTGGTTTAGTTTGGTTTGCTTCATCCAGATCAAAACATTTTGACCTCAGCATTGTGCCATGGGAACAGAAAATAAAAACTTCTACATTTAAGGAAGTGAAAAAACCCAGAGATTTTCATTTGATCATTTTAAAAATGCTTATCAAAGTGTTCTGCTATATGTATCAGAGCTCTGGAGAGGTTCAGGAGAACTAGCAAAGGGAACTGTTTTGTAGGTATATAAGAAGGGTGGATGGTACAACCCAGCTACTTGTTTGTCCACTACCTGTTATTTGTGCCAAGCAGAAATAACAGAATGCCTGGGATGTGGTTAATACAGCTGTAAGGAGAGGTAGTGCAAGGAAAGCTAGCCCACGTGGGTATTGACTTGTAGAAAAAACATATCAAACTGGCCTTTTTTCTTTTTTTTTTTCTTTATGACATTTTAAGCCTGGTAAAGAAAAATTATACAATTGATTTAATACTCCAAGACTTTTAGGAGGCATTTCTCTTGCTGCTGTACAACATTTTGATTGAGAGCACTAGCTTGATCCAGACTCAACATGACACATTAAATAGATAAAAACCATGTAACTTGAGTCTCCAAATGTAATGGTAAATAGAAAAAACCACTGCTGGCATAAAGACGGCTACCACTCCTTTCTGTGCTGCGTCCTCTTCTTGTGCCCACGGGTCAGGGAAGTTTTTTTTCAAAGCAGAATTTGGAGAAGAGCCACAAGGAGGAGTGATGAACTGGAGATCCTGGGTCCCTTTACTTTGTGGATGTGCTTATCTTATCAAAGAGAACTTAAGTGGCAACTTGATCGTAGTCTTAAATACACACAGAGGAAATCGAGATTTGAAATCTGAAGCAAAAGTATAACACCCTGAGGACTGAGATTGTAACAGGTATTTTTCATTTATGCTGTAATTAACAACTTATATAATTTCTCAAGGTTTGCATGGCTCTTGCCACATCTGAAATCTTAGTTTTTTGTATATTTTTCTAAAATGTCCACGTAGAGGAATTAATTAAAAAAAACAAACCAAACAACCTGTTGTCCCTTTTGGCAAGAGAAGCTAACCCTGTTTCCCTCAGTGAGCCCTGGGTTCTCAGCTGAACCCTCTCTGGGTTCTCAGCTGAACTCTCTGGGTTCTCAGCTGAACCCTCTCTGGGTTCTCAGCTGAACTCTCTCTGGGTTCTCAGCTGAACTCTCTCTGGGTTCTCAGCTGAACCCTCTCTGGGTTCTCAGCTGAACTCTCTCTGGGTTCTCAGCTGAACTGCCTCCCACTAGACCACCCGTTCTCCCTGTACGCTGAGTGCAGTGAGATGTACTGTGACTGGGAAGATCAGCCCTACGGGGGAGAAGAAGGTCAGGAGATGCTATTGGGAGGCTCTGCGGCACTGCATGTGGCCTCAGGGCCAGTTTAGACCCAATTCAATTTAATGTCAAACCAGTTTAAGACTCCTCTATTTAGTCTGAGATGCTAACGCGTTCAGCTGGGGAATAGTGAAATATTAAATATCTCAAACTAGTCCTTTCTAATGCTTTATTCTGTTGAAAATGCTGATATTTTGAATTTTTGCCCTAATTAGAGCTGAAAGCAAACGTCAAAACTGTGAACTTCTGAGGAGTGATAGTTCTGTGTTTTATTCATTTTTACAAAAAAGCTCACCTTAACAACTGGAATCACTTTTTATAGTCCCCATCAAGACAGTTGAGCTTCTACCTGGCTTTAAACGCTAGAATTCATTTGGACTACTAAAATTAAGCGTGTACTTAAGCACAGTGCTGAACTGGGCTTGATTTCAGAAAATGAGCCACTGGCCTATTTAAGTGCAGGAAGTCTTCTGAGGAGCAGCTGAGGGAACTAGGGTTATTTAGCCTGGAGAACAGGAGGGTCAGGGGAGACCTTAGCACTCTCTACAACTACCTGAAAGGAGGTTGTAGAGAAGTGGGTGTTGGTCTCTTCTCCCAAGTAGCAAGTGGTAGGACAAGAGGAAGTGGCCTCAAGTTGCACTAAAAGAGGTTTAGGTTGGACATGAGGAAAATTTTCTTCACCAAAAGGGTTGTCAAGCATTAGAACAGGCTACCCAGGGCAGTGTGGG
Organism: Coracias cyanogaster; assembly: GCA_033124195.1. NCBI lineage: Eukaryota > Metazoa > Chordata > Aves > Coraciiformes > Coraciidae > Coracias > Coracias cyanogaster. Next base: position 80,234 of record JAVSBS010018675.1, on the reverse strand, counting down.
GTCACCAGCCCTGGAGGTATTTAAAAAGCATGTAGATGTGGCACTTAGGGACATGGTTTAGTGGTGGACTTAGCAGTGTTGGGTTTATGGTTGGACTTTGATCTTAAAGGTCTTTTCCAACCTAAATGATTGTGTCTGTGAGAAGGCTGAGAGGACAGGTGGGGCAGTGGCACATTGAGAAGAGAGTGTGGCTTCGGGACAGTAAAGTGGCAACGAGTGTGAGATAACACTGAAGGCTTTGGACTTGTTCACCACTGAAGGTAAAAGGGTATGAAGTGAGTGAGTAGCTCAGGAGGCTGAGACAGTTCTCCTTCATCTCTTTTGCTGTGTAAGGTTGAGAGGGTCCTGGCGGTTCCTGGGGGAGCAGGGGAGATGTTCTGCCTGTGCTGCTCAGAGGCTGTTGGGTGCAGTGTCCTGGGTTGGGCTTGGGCCACAGCTGAAGGGGTCTTTGTCTCTGCAGGCTGCATGGCTGAGCTCCCACCGGGGTGTTGTCCTGAGCCCGTACCGTATGTGACCTGGGCCCCAAAGGAGAGATAGAATGCAACGGGAGCAGCGGGTTAAAAAGGCACTGGTTAGTGCCGGTGAGTTGGCGGTAGCTTACATAATACTTCTTCATGGGCACTTTAATATTTAATGTTTGCTATAGCATAAACGGAGCTTGCAGGAGGCTGTACATTAGCTGCATGAATTTTTCAGAGGGGAGAAAAAGTTTGGGAGGCAGGAACGTCACAGAAGCTTCCTAATTGGCACATACCCCAGTAGAAACTAAAATGTGAAAATTAAGCGACTGCCCTAATTATCAGAGGCTCCTAGGAATACATTGTGCTGGGAGATATTCCTTTTTCATTTCAGGCACTGCTTTAAAAATAAGCATTGTGCAGAGCATAACAAGGCTTTTAATTAAAAGGCTGTGCCCACACAGCAACTTTTCACTGTGGCACAGGCTGGTGAAGGGAGTCGTGAGGAGTGAAAACATTGCTTTGTGTCCACAAAAGATGGAGCTAATAATCCTTTGGTAACCAGTGCCTCTTAAATAGGTTCGCTACAGTGACACGAGGTCTAATTCTGACTGGCAGCCGTGTGCGTGGTAGGGTTCTTGTAAGGACGAGTACTTCTGCGTGCTTCTGGGCAGGAATCGCCTTTGCCCTCCTGCTCCCCTGAACTTGGGCAGCAAAAAATCCACACCCTGCTTTGTCCCGAGTGCCAGCTTGCCCTGAACGCTGGTGACTCTTTCTCCAGCCTGTCCCAGAAGGTAAAAGTTGTAATCAGTTAAGCCAGTTAGGCTTGTAAGATGTGACAGGAGACAGCTAAGTTGTGCTGATGGACAAGTGTAGCAGTACGTTGTGCAGACGGACAGTGTCACACGAAGTAATGAACAGCGGGCAGAATGGTACGCTGAGGAGTGAATGAATTCTGCGGTTAGTAACAGGGAAGTTCCTCTTGACTTGCAAAATGTACCGTTTAGAGGCAAGGATGCGCCATGTCTTAAGGAAGAGTAGATAAATAAATGGGTAGCTTCTTTATTGTCACTGTCATATAAGAATCTGATTGCAACACCCTGTTTTCAAACCCACCTGCTGTTCCCTAGGTTTTTCTCTTGCCCTCAGCTTTACCCACAGGACTTACCTTTTCCACCCCTGAAATATCTTTGCTCTCCCCTGTCTTCTCTGGAGTACTCCAGTTTCTTTGGCAAGTTAGCCAAGAGGACTGTCATGTGGCCGTTGGCTGGCAGGGTCCAGCACTTCAAAGAGGTTTGACAGAAAGAGCTTCACAGGCAGTATGTTATGTAGGTAACTTTTTAAGGCTTCTTAAACATCCCTCCGCTTGTTCCCCAGTGATCATAGAATCATAGAAGCATCCCAGTTAATGGAGCATGACATTCATTTGTCAATGAACTACATTTTCTCAAATGCTCTGTTTTTATTTGGGCAAAAATAATTGATGTTTTCATGGTCCTGTCAGAATGCAGGACAGATGTCTGCGTGTGCACAGAGAGAGGGGAAAACTGCAAAAGTCGAGTTCCGAGTTTTTGAGTATCCAGTACAAAGTGTGCTTTTCAGAGTAGGGTTTTCTGAATGACTGGCTTAACAGCACTGTCACCAAGGCCAGAAATTTTATACATTAAATTCTCCGGGAGGAGACTTTGGTAAAATGAGGAGTGCTTTTTGAAAAACATTGTATTTTAATGGGACAGCAAATACACATTTCTATATGTATTCATATAATGTGTGTGCGCATAATAGCTGTATACTAGAGCTGCTGAAAACCAAGAAATTTGCCGTCCCTTTTACAGGCAAAGAAATGCCTGGCTATGTCCGCAAAATTAATACATTTCAATTTATTTATTGCTTTGCCAAAAAATGCTTCAAGGACTTAAAGTTGGGAAGAACTAGCAAGGTGGGCTTGCTTTCATGAGTCCAGCCTGTTCAAGGTTAAAGCAATCAAAAACTCTCTGTGGTAAGAGGCTTGAGTAAATTTAATAATAGCTATTATGATCAGTATGGTGTGCAGTGATGAAGTTCCTTGTGAAAACGTGAGAGCAGCTGTATTGGATTGAAAGGAAAGGTCTCCTTTGTGCGGTCTCATGAGCCAGTTATGTATCTTTAGTTAATGAAAGGTAGAAACATCGCAGGGATAGTAACGGCCCTTTGCCAATACTCTTCTGTCTTGCAGTACTGAGGAACTTCAAGTCTGTATTGCCTAATAACTCTTAGGGGGATTTTTATTAATTTTTTCAAATACAGTTGCATTTTTCCACTTTATCCCTCTTAACTCTTTTCCTCTTCTCACCACCAAATTTCTCACAAAAATGAAGCTTCCATCCTGAAGCGTATCTGTCTGCACTCGAACCACAGATTCTGGCTGCCCGAGAGATGTGATTTCACTCAGTTTGGGCTATTTCTTTGCCAGAAAAACCGGTAACAGAAAAGCCAATATATTCACCTGAGTTGCCCAAATCTTTATAAATAGTATGAACCAAACCATACTAAGTAATCAAGGATAGAGCGATCTCCTTGATCTGGTTACAGTACACTCTAATTGAGTAAGTAATCAACCTGGAACTCCTTGCCCAGAGCATGAGTCTCAGACTCTCACCGAGTGTAAACGTCACGTAGAGAGTCTGGTAGCTGATAACACGGTGAGCGATACCTCTGTATAATTTGTTCTTTCACTTCTGCAGCAATCTGACACAGAGCTCTTTCCACCCAAATTTGTGCTTGTGCCTTATCATTTTGAATGCGATAACGCTCGAGGTGCCCGGGCTATGATTTCTCCTCCCCTCCCTGAGAGAATCTATTGAGCTGATAGGAAGGTAGGAAAAATATATCTTGGGAAGAGGCTGGCAGAGATCCATGGAAGATGAGATAGCTGTGTAAATGTACGGCTGCTACCTGGAGGGGAAGAAGGCTATGAGGTGTAACAAATATAGCTGTTTTATATATATTTTTATATACATATGTATGTGTGTGTGTGTATATATATGTATATGCCTCTCCTGGTTATCACTAGAATGTATCTGCTTGTGTAAGAATTGAAATCTCATCCACTGAGTTGTAGATTTAGGAAATGTCGTTCCATCAGTGATATTTGTTAAACAATAATCCAGGTGTCCGATTATTTCTTAAGACAAGCACTTAGAGAAGTTTTGTTCTTCAAAGCAGAATAAACACTGTAAAATACTGTTTGTGATATTGCCTGGAGTAAGCACCTGATTTTTGTGCGCCAGGTATTAATATTGTAATAGTCAAATTTTTCTTCCCTAAGGTCTTCTATTAAATGTGAATGTTTGCCCTTTTCCCTCCCTGTTTCATAGAAGAGAACTGCCTGAATCGCAGACCCCAGGATCCACCTCCCCGGAGGTGAGACTGCTGTTGGCAGCAGCAGGTTTGCCTTAGGCATGTTCGAGCTGCGCTGGGACCCACGCTGCTGCTTTGGTACACCTTTAGCCTGGTTGTCGCTTGGTAATAGTCGGAAATGTGGGTGTGGTGACCTGGGATATACTCTCTTAATGACTGGAGGGCTGGAAATAAAATTGTGCCTATGAGTTTATGTAGCAGCCTTGTAACCGGCTTGAGAGGTCTGGCTGGCTCCTCAGATGTAATATAAAGAATAGAGCAAAGCTTTCTCTATTAAAAGAATAACCTTTCCCTTTGCAGTTGGAAGTGAAGGTTGTCACGTGCTGGAAGCTCAAAGGACTCCTAGGAAGCCTCCAGGTTTCCTGCATTCCAGCGGGAGAAGGGAGGCTGTGAAGCGTTGTGGGACATCACCAAGTTTTTTCTGATAAAGAAACTCCACCTGAGCTTCCTCAGTCACAGAGATCAATGTTATTTGCACAGCATGAAAATTGACTTAGTCCGCTGCAGTGAGACAAGAGCAGACTGTAGGATAAGGATTTTTTTCCTCTCCAAGTCCTAGAAAGAACACTGGCTGTGATAATGGAGACTGCCAATGTTTCAAAGTCCTGTATTTCAGATCTGTGTTCACTGCATTGCCCAGGCTCTTAGTTTTCCCATAATTATTACCCACACAACATTTGGCAACCAAACTGCTCATTTAAATGCTTATTCTGTATATTTTAAAGGTTCTGTTTTCCTTTTAACAATACTTTCTTTTTAAATACCAAATAAAAACATCCAGTGGCGCTTAAAATAAATTTAAAGAAACAACAGGCAAGAGGAAGTCTGTCCTGGAGGTGGTTCAAGATACAGGTTGGAGATCTTTCCAGTCTTTTCTCTGCACTGGGAGAGGTGAAGTTTGCAGATGTTGTCTCTTCTGATCCAGCTGCTGTTTTTCTGCTAATAGGGAAGTCAGATACCTGTGAGGTGAGGGTTAAAGGAGTGAAACAGCAACCCAAACCAAAAAGGGTAAAAATTGTGCTGTGAAGTTGAGAATGATCTAGTGATGGCAGTTTGGTACTTGATGCCTTAGGTGGAAATTTTAGTCAGTACCACAAGACAAGGAGCAGATTCATTTACTCAGGAATCAGATATTAATTACAGAATTCATTTAAGGCTGCACAATCAAAGCCTTGTGCTTGTTTTCCTGACTTCTCGCGTGTATAAAACGCACTACATTTGGGTTCTGCATGTTAGCAAACGTCTCTGAGACAATGAAAACAGCGAGTCATACAATCGATACAAATACATCAACCACCTTGGGATCAGTCAGGAGAGCCAGCAGTTGTACTCCTAGGTGAGAAACATGAGTAGCAGACAGTAGTATGTAGAACCTGAATCTCACAACTTGGGTACATAAGACACTTGGAGACTTTGTTAAACAAAGTCTCTGTGTCTAATGGAAGTAAGTTAAGCTTCAGAAAAACTATGGCTGTTTGGGCTTACTTCACTGCCACTTGGGCCTTCCTGAGAGGTGTGTGGAATATTGCAGGCCTCATCAAAGTTGAGATTGTGACCTTGGATTTACCAGGTCCAGCTGGGCACGTAGCCATAGCAAAGACTGAAGAGGAACTGGCGTCTCCTGTTGTGCTTGTGTTTTGCCCATTGAGTTCTCATCTGGGTGAAAAACAAAGCGCTGAACAGTTCTGTTAGTGGAAACAGGCATAATTCCTGGTATGAAGCCATCAGAGAGTTTGTGTGGGTGATTCTTTCGCGTGCAGCATTACCCCTAACTGAGGAGCAACTCTCTGTCTATAATCTGTTCAAATATGGTCTCACGTATGTTTTTGTTTGTGGCGTTCATGTTTGTAGCAGGTTTGAGGTGTTCTGATGACAGAGGGGTTTACAAGAGTAAAGCAGATCCCTGCCTTGCTGCAAAGACAGTGATTCAGAGATGCTTCAGGGCTCCACTTGAGAAGAGTATGTGCCTTTGATCTGCATGCGGGACATCTGCTGATGTTAGTGCATGTCTGATGCAAAGACTGAGAGTAGATGTATCAACATGCCAAATGTTCGTAACTCACCTGTCCAGACAATTTATTTCTAAAAAAATATGGTGAAGAAACTGAATAATAAAATAAAATTAAATAGAAAAGAAAAAAAAAAAACCAGTTCAGATTATGCCAAATAGAAAGATTTTCCCTTTTGTCTAAAAACCCCTTTTCACCCAGCACAAACCAAAACATTCAGCACCATTTTCAGCACCTGGTTGGAAAAGGAAGGAAGGAAATTCCTGTATTCACAAAATCACCAATGGTCATGCTTCCCCCAACCCCTCTTTTTTTTTTTTTTTTAAGTTTTTTGCTTTATGTTGTCACCAAGAATGTTGGCAAACTTGCATTTACTTCCCATGTTTCCTGAAGGGCCACTCAAATTTGTGTATCACCCTAGTGACTTCAGCCACAAAGCTGAAAACCAGTCTGAAGTTGGGGAGTCTTCACAATCCTCTCTATTTCAATTTTATGTAAATAATTAAAATCTAATTGGAACAGAAACAGAGAATGAGGACTTTGCGTGGCAATGAGCATCCTTACAGGTGATGTTGAGAGTCAGATGCGTTCTTTTGCTTTTTTCTTCTATTGATATTTAAGTATTTTCTCTATAGTGGAACAATTTCATCCAGGGTGGCTGAGAGGCCCTCGCTGTCAGCTGCCCTGCAGTAGGGAGTGTAGATACTGGTGGTTGAGCAGAGGAGGGAATTCAAGTCAAGCCTGAAAACTAAGTGCCAGAGCTACAGAACTATTAGACAAACTGAAGACAGCCACCAGCAGCAGTTTTGTGAGCCAGGTTTCCCTCTTCTCTTTCAGTAGAGCTGCTGAAATAATGTGGGTCAGATTCACATGGTGCTGGGGGATGTACATTTTGGATGCATTCTTCAGAGGAGCTCTGTTTGAGTCGTGGCCAACCACCTTGGATTTTCTTGTTCTTCCAAGCAAGCGTATGTTGCATTAGTAATGTATGAATGGTCGAGCAGCAAAAAGGTGGTTAATTGCTACTCAAATCATCTACAGCGTTGTATTTTGATAACAAGTTAGGTCGAGCCTGCAGGCAGTAGGAGCTGTTAAGAGGACATCCAAGTTACAGTGAAACCAGCTGTTTTGGTGGTTGGAAAGGAATTAATGCAGCAGTCTTCTCAAAATGCAGTATGTGAAGTGTTAAGACCAGTAGGGATATGATGTGATAATGCAGTTTGACCTTCTGTAGAAGTCATAGCTCCTCCAGCACTTACTCCAGACTCTTCTTTATCAAGCCTGGTTATTTGTTGTGAACTGGGCTGGTTCATTTCCTGAACATGTTGATTGTTTCTGTCTTAATTGTGCAATTTAAAAGTTGTGGTGTTTTGAAGGTTTGAGGAAAACTTACCAGTCAGAGGAGAAAGAAAGAATTAATTCTGATTCTTACGCAGCCAGTGTACTCCATCAGAGCCTTCCTTCTCTGGTAGAGATGCTGTTTTATAATTGTCCTGCTATATTCTTCTGTCATGATGAGGTGTATTAAGGGGGAACTGAAATTAATTAAATATGTACTGAAGGCCTCTGTTCTTTATCAAAGGGATGCTTTATTCTTTTGGATGCTAAGGAGAGGGAAGCATGTCTGATTCCCCAGATCACACATAAACAGTTTGTCACGGAGATCTCGAAGTGATGGGTCTGCTTATTATTTCAGTTGGCAAAACCAGCTGGTGTATTTGGAGTAACTGTATTCCTTTCAGCAGATGTTTTTAGCCTGTGCCATCTGAAGATTTGGCTAATTTTCTGAATACACCAGTCTAAGAGGAGCCACTTATACCACATCCTATAACAAAGTGTATGAGATGAGACCGGCCTGAGGTCAGGTGAGTTGACAGGATTTTGACCAACTAGGAGGTGTCACTTTTGCTTATAAAAATAAAACGTGTTTGTAAAACATGAGTGGTATGAGAATTAGCAGGAATTACAGCCAAATTTCTGGCCAGTCGCAGTTAATGTAAAAAGTAATTATTAAGAAACATGAATCTACTACTGTAACAGATCCTGGTCAAATGCAGGTTTTTCAGCTGTGCAGACCATCTATTTTTGCCAGGCTGAAAGTGTGGTGTGGCTAAAGCAGGGGCAGGCCTGCACAATCGTGTCCTTTCTGTCAGCAGAATGCAGCGGTCTAGGGCAAAAGAGACCCTGTATTTGTTATGGGATGGGCTTGGGTAAAGAGAAGTGCTTAAGGATTTATAGGGGAAAAGAGATGAATTTGTCAATGGGGCTGTGCCATGTCCTACCAGCGAGCTCTACGGTCTCACGTTGTTAAGAAAAGGGTCCTGGCTCTCTCACTTGGAAGTCTTGAAGTGGATTTCTCAAAGGAGAGTCTCTCAATAGGTAGGAGAGCTGGCTGGCAGGGGAGGAACGGTGGATGTGTGAGGAGTCTTCTGCAGTGTTATGGTTACACTCTGAGCCACAAGAGTCTCTGCTGGCTGTGCTTTAGGAACCTACGGGATTTATAGTCTAAAGTTGATTGCTCGGCTGAGGGCTCAGGTCTTCCCCTGAAATATTACAGTAATGAAGTGGCAGTTCAACATCCTCATGCAGATAAGGATTAGGAAAGTATCAGGTGAGAGTCACAGCCGAAGATCCCTTTGGAGAGGACGGCACTCCATGTTGTTGTGAAGGGGAAAAAAAATGTTTCTTCCTTGCGGCAGCAAGAGGAAAAGAGCAACCACACAGTCAACATTTTTAGGCTAATAAATTCTAACTTAGAGCTGGTGCACTGTCCAGCCCTGTCAGTAAGCAGGAGGTTGTGTGATACAAACAGCTGTCTCCATGCAGTGGTTCTGTGTTTTTTAAAACCAAGCTCCTCCATGTCCTACTAGCAGACAGTGAGACATTTAGGCAAGTCAGTCCTGCATGAAACAAGACCAAGCAGCCAAGGATATACTTCACAAACGGTTACCAAAACTTTGCTGTTCTTAATTATGTTGTCCTTCTACTTCTATTATCCTTTGCTCTGTAAAGACTTTTTCCCCATGCTGTTGTGCCCACTCTGGTGTGCCACCCCAGTTTGGAACACCCGCATGGTTAGGAGCACACCCTTGTCCAGTGGCTGAATGGGATAGTTGAATATTCTGATCTTCTCAGCTAGTCAAGCTCAAAATGGAGTTGGGTATCTGCGTTTGCTTAGGTATCTGCATTTGGTTGGGCTTCTGGCTTCACAAGATACCCTTGGTGTGTTTGCCATGGGGCAGTATGAAAATGTCTAATTAATTCTTAGCCTATTGCTTAATTGCTTCTCTCCGGTGGGCAGGCAGCTTGCAGTCGTTAAGATTTTAATAGAATGAACACTGAAGGTAAAACCTAAATGTTGTCATGTGAGACTTCTCTGGTTTACTTACAGCATTCCTGTGCGTGGTTTGTAAGGGTGAGAGCTTGAATATTCTCAGCATTTGAAAGTTTTGAACTGGATCTTATTTTTGGAGCTTGTATCTGTTTATCTAAAGCTTGCTTTTTTCCTTTCCGTCATGGGTATGTCCATGTCTGTATGCACATGCTTCTATGTTTAGCACACTATATAAAAAAAAAATTAAGTGTGTCTCCTATTGAGGAGATTTTAATTATTTGGGGGAATGCCGTCAAAAAAACATTGATCCCATACTTGCAAGCTGTAACCGGTACCTTACAATGAAGGAAGAAAATGCTGCTGCTTTGGCAGCATTACCTCTGTGTCTTTCTTAAGGCGAGTTACTTAAAGGCACAAAGATGAGCCCCTCCAAGATGTTTCCCTACCGTTACCCTTGGCACATTTTAGAATGCTTTATCCAGCTTGAAGGAGCTCAGGTGTTGGATATTCTCCTGCATGGTTTATTTTCCACCTGAAATACCAGCTTTCCGATATCAATTTTATTGGAGGCCTGTCGAAGATGGTGGACCAGGTCTTTACTCCTGGTGCTTTCAAGAGGCTTTAGATCTCAGGCTCCCTAAAACTCTTGAGCTGAACGCTTAAGTGTGTGTTAACCCCTTGCACGTGAGTAACTCCACGGATATAAAGCACTGCTCCTCACAAGGATGCAAAGACTCAGGATTTCTGAGACACTTGCCAGCATCAGGAGCGAGCCTATGATCAAGGCTGGCTTTTGGTGTTTCACAGCATCAGCACCCAGAGGCTCCATTACAGACATCTGCAGAGGGAAGGAACGTACATTGCTGGCCCTCGGCTGGGTTCCTAATAAGGACACTAAATAAACTGAATACCCTGCTTTTGGCATCCCTGTGGCCACTTTCTTACAACTCTGTCCACGTGGCAGCGGCTGCTTCAGAACCATCCTGAATTGTTTATTCTTTTCTAATCACCTCTGTAGAGTTCCTCCTTGGGTTTTTTTGTTGTTGTTGTTGAGTCCATATATTTTCTCTTTGCTACGTTTCTTTTGTGGGGGAACTTTATAATTCCTTGCAAAGTGGGGTCATGCTTGTGGCATCTTCCCTGTAAAATGTAGGATGCACAGCTTCAATTAATGAAGCTAATTTGTCCTTTTCAAAAATACCCTAGCAAGGAAAGTCATGGGAAGGGCAGAGAAGAGCACCAGAACAATTTTTTCTTACAGCACACCGTTACGTAGTGTACGGTGATGATCAAACATCTGTTGTGTGAGGTGCAAGAGCAGAAAGCAGAGAGCTATTTTCCATTAATCTTACAAATTTTCTTTGTGCTACTGCTTGAAGATTGGCCTTGAGGATTACTTTGGGGGCATTTAAAGATGAATGAAGGCACATAAGCTGTTATGGCCAACTCAGCCAGCCAAAGTAACTCGGCAACTGGGATCTACTGAAACAATTCAGTCCAGCTGACTGGCTGATGTCATTTCTTTTCTTGAGGAACTGGCTAACCCTCTAGCAATCCTCAGTATTTCTGCAAGAGAAGGTTTGCTGGAAATCCTTTGAGGGATCCTGCAGTCTCATTTGTGAAGCTCTGACTTTTGGGGTTTACTCCTAAGTAAATCTTGATTTCACTGTTCAGAGCTCCAATGTGGTTTGGCTTTGGGAGGGATTTTCTTTTTTTTAAGAGAGGTAGTAAATCAAACTTTTAGAAGGGCTTACCCAAATGTCATGAGACTTGTGCCGGATCAAAGCTGATTATTCCAGTCCCAACAACTGAGATCTTGCTTTACGTATATATTAAATCTGGACTCAGATTTTGTTTACCAGACTTTTTTTGGTGGAGTTCCAGTGTGTCTCTACAGAATTCCGCCAGTGATAATGTTTAAAACCAAATAAAATCTTATGTCTCTCTCAAAACTTGTCTATTTCATTACCAGTGATCTTGGGATTTCTCCTTCAAGGTATATGGTTCGTAGGATACTAACTGCTCTTGTAGCTGTTTGTCCATATCCAGCCCTTTCTTTCCCCTGAGTGGAAGGAAAAAGTAGAGAAGGAAGTCTGAATGGGAGAAGCTTTATATCATTGCTTCCTTTAAGGATCCGAAAGGTGCTGCATGGCTTCAGATTTTTAGCAAGAACCTTTATTCGGTCTCATATTCTTCCTTATGCTGGGGACAATCTCCCCTGCCAAAGGAAAAGCACTGCAGAGCCACCTCTTGTCTTCCTTCATGTTCTCCTTGCCATGTGCTATACCCAAAGAGAAGCGGCAATTAGTTCACAGTAGCCATGGTTCGTCTCACTATCAGTAAGTGCTTCACTGTCTCCTTGTTCTCCTTTGTTTCTACATGTCTATATTGAGTTTGTCAGAGGCTCGCTGGGACTGGAACTGGTCCCCTGTGTTGGGGGACACATCCAGTTTTAAGGATAGACTTGTGCAAGGTTGGCCAGCTGGAGCTCCCTGAGCTACGTGCAGCCAGGAGCAGCATGAGGCTGTGGCCTGGCTCGGTGGCTGCTGAGTGTACCCAGCTCAGTGCCTAATGAAGTGCCAGGACCTCTGCAGAATTACTGCTTGCTCCCATCCCCACCTCACTCCAGAGCTGAGCCAGTCTCAGAGCTGCTTCCTTGGCGTTTTCGAGTCTTAAGAGTTTTAGTTCTCAGACGTGTGAAGACCATGGATCATAAGATCAGTCTTGAACTGCAGCCATACCAGCAATAAATGGTGCGTGAGTAGTTGAATTCAATTGGCCTGTGGCATGTCTGAAGTTAAACCTGGACCTATGTAGAACCAGGGCTGTAAAGCAAAGTTCAGCAAAGACTAGTTAAACGTGCTGAGCTTGCAAACTAAAAAGGTTAGACCTGATTAGTTGAATCTTAGCAGGCTGAAGACCTTCAGGAATTGATTTACCTATATCCATGCTCACAATAACAGACTATTTAGCTGCTGCCCTAAGCTTGGAGGCTTCTGAGATCAGTAGTTTGATGTGACCTTGAAATGATGCTGATTTCTGCTTATGTCCCGCTTGAGAACTGTCTTGTGCAGAACACTGAGGCATCTGTATCTTAGATCAAGAAACCACATGTTTGTCTGCCGGGATGCTTTGAAGTGGCCTAATTACAGGAGAGGTTAGGCCCTTTTGCTTTCCTGCCTTTTGTGGGTTTTAAATCCAGTCTTTTATTTCCTCAGAGAAATTTCTAACCATTAAACTAGAAATAGGTTTGTGTAACAAAACTCCCTTGAACAAGAAAAATCCCTCTTAATGGGAGCTACTGTGCCCAGTAATACACTGGAGATCATGACACTGGAGGAAAGAGACCAAAATGAGCTTGATTCTTATTTGGGGTCAGAGGGAAGAAGCCAGGATTTTGTTCCTACAACTTCCCGGGAGAAGAAACTGAATGTATAAAGGATGGTTTGTCAGTGCTTCAGATCTAGATCCCAAAGTCATTTGTCTGGTTTAAGCAAGGATCTAGTTAAAACCACTTTCACTGTTTCAGTGTAACAAGACACCTTTGATGTCTTCACCCTTTCACTTCTTTTCCTCATCCTTTGATGCTGATTGTTGTGCTCAAACCATGGACTTTGTATTTTTACTCCAGCCACGTCAGTTCTTTGCGGCTGTCACTGTTCTTCACGGAAAAAAATGTGTTCTTAGAGAGCTGTTAGTTTTTTGGTGTAGGTTTTGTTTTTTTTAACAGATCATAGTGAGGCTAAATTCCCTTAGAAGCCAAGAAACATTAAAATAACAATTACTTGATCTAAAGAGGTCAGCTGAACTACTTAATCTAGCTTTAACTCTTACTGAAATGATGGAGATAGCTTGCTGCCTGAGCTCGTTTGAGAGCCGTGCGTGTAATAGTTGAAGCAGTTTCAGGTCTAGACTGGACTGAATAGGAGCCTGGATGGAACATGGAGTTGCAAAGCTATGCGAGTTACCTGTGGGTGGGTGAACTTGGTTTGGGAGCAGTTTGTCCGTGTTAGTTCCAGTGGTGATTTTGCAGCTCGTGATTTAGATATCCACACTCGTTGCTTGGATGTAAATATTTCTGTCTCACTACACTGTGCTTTTTACAGAGGCAGTGCATATTCTGAAATGAAAAAGCTCTTTCATCTTTGAGGTCCCTCTATAATTTTTACTCGTCTAAGTTAATCTTCATGTTGGTCTTCATTTAGTGCTCTGAATATCACGGCTTAGTTTCAAGCTGCGGTCCGCAGAGCTGGACTGTGGAAGGAATGGTAGCAGTGGCAGGATCTTGCTGTTTAAAGAAGCACTTGCATGAACTACCTCAGTATTCTGGGAATATGTATGGAGGTTGTGTGAATGGTGCTTCTGGAGACCCCGGCAGAGATCAGAATCACTCTGTATTTTGTGCACGTTGCTCCAAATAAAGCACAACCCTTACTAGGAGAGTTTGCTGTCTAAATGGCCAGGTGATACCACAGAAACACTGCGATGATCCTAGTTGTGCAGTGTAGACACTAAACCGACTGTGTGGGATGCTCTTTGGCAGAGCTGAACCTGAACTGACTGATTTTGAGTCCCTGTCAGTGCCATAATCTCCAGCTCTTCTTCATCCTTCCTCTCTTTATTGTGAGAAAAAACCAGCTAGCCCCGAAATGCAGTGGATTCTACTGGGACCTGTAGGCAGTTTAGAGTAGTGAACTTTGGTGATCAGAAGTCATCTATCTGGGGTTCCTGGTGGAGGAAAAGATCCGGTCAATGTCAAGAAAAGGTCCACTTGCCTGGATACTGCCTGGCACTGTTGTTATCATGCGTGGCCAGGTCTTCTGCAGCAATTTGTGAATTCAAACGGTTTTGCTGGTGTGCATGGACAGCAGTACATAAATCTGCTCAAGGCCACTGAGCTGGAGGTTTCAACTTCTGCAGAAAGGAATTAAACCTTAAAATCTGTTGAGAAACAACTAGATATGGTACATTAGCCTGCTGCCACCTTGAACAGCTTTGAGGCAAAGAGAATGCTGTGGAGATAATGTTTGTAGTTCTCTTATGGAAATGAGATCCAGTGAAATGACCTAAGTGGGAAAAGAAGATAGATGCATTTTGCATAACACTGGAGATGCTGCACAGCTGAAGAACAACAATGTCTGCTCCTCATAGTGCTGAGGGAATATATTTCCTTCTCTGTGATTCTCAGAGTGGCCTTTAATATATGAGAGTCTCTGTTTTCTTCAGGTTATTGCTCCAGTGGATAGTCCTTGGACTTTCTCATTTTTGAGAACGTGGACTTCCAGAAATCCCCCCAAAAAGCAATCGTCACCTCACTGCTGTGTAACAGTCCTCTAAGAGATTGTACTGACTGTGGTGATGGCAGAGGTGGGGAGCACCTCCAGATCAATACTTTCGCAGTGCTTACCCGTGAGGTAAGAGGAATTGGTGTTTACAGAAGTCAAGTCATTTATGATTAAGAAATTACCACAGTCTGAAGAGTCTTTCCTACTTTTCTGTGGAGCATCTTAACCAGTGCACTTCCAGTGTTTGGGTGAGGCTTGGTATAGACCCTGTCTACTTTATTCTCAGCTCAGTGTAAGATGCGAGTTTTTGAGGGGAGAAGAGGACAGAGGCAGTAAATCTTGCCGTTCTGTGCTACCTAGCTAATGAGGAACCACAGTTCAGAGTTCTGTTGTGTCCAAGCTGTACCTTCTGAGAGAGGGTCCAAAGGATATGGTCTGAGTTGAGGAGGAGGTAGGAGAGGGGAGGTGTGGCTGCTGTTCGAGTGCCAGTTCCCAAGGTCCTTTCAAGTTGCTTTCAGAATAACTTTTTCGATGAAGAAAGTAAGAAGGGGTATGATTATAACAAGGGGCAGAGGATGTTTCATCTGTTCTTCTGGAGGCTCCTTAAAGTTGAGAAGAGGTCGTCTGAGCAAACGGCAGTACAGTGTGAGGCTTAGGCTCTCTGGTCATCGTTTCTCAGCAGTGAGGGGATCTGGCTGGCCATGGCAGGCAGCGCACAGGATCCTCTCTGGGATACTGGGAGATGGCCTGAGGGTTCCTGCTCCCTGTGTGCCAGGAGCTGCTGCATTTCTTAGGCGTGTTTGTGAGAGATCACACTGGAGTTTTGGTTCTCAGAACACAGGCGTAGCTTGGATGGTGGCAAGCTGTGTGCGTAGGGAGGAAAGAAAAACAGCAAGAATGGCTACAGGAGGAGGAAAAAAAGGCTCCGTTCGCTCATATCACTTACAAAATAATTGCCTGGGCTTCAACTTGACTTGCTTTCAAATCCAAACTTAAAATAAAACCTGGGTTTGTCTTTTTCTGTTGCTATTTCTGCTGCCTCTGTGATTTGTAGGAGGCACTTAAAGGCTTACATCAGTGTTCTCATATTACTTTTTTGCCCCCCTCCCCGTTGTGACAGTTCCTCATAATAATGACTTGTCTCTGACGTTCAAAGTGACTTCTGTGGTGAGGTTTGCACAAAAATGCTTTATCGCTGGGGAAGGTGAGTTCAGTGTCTGGAGTAATATAATCAGGGAAGTTCTCTCTAGTTCTGAGACTGAATTAAATTTTACCTAGCTTTAGGCTTTCTTATTTTAGATGTGTCCTTTAGGGCTCAATTACCAATTCAATAATTCCCTTACTCCCATTATCTGCACCAGGAGAGCAATCTGCACCAGATATCGCCATCTCATCAGGGCAAAAAGTCAGTGTGGGCAAAATCATTTTTCAGGTGCTGCGAGGAGAAAAGAAAAAAAGCTGAACCCAAGCCCCTGTGCTGCCTTTTGACATGAAGCACAGTATGAATTAGGCAGTGTGATAAGGCACACAGTGTCTCTCTAGGCCCTAACTTGTTGGTTTGCTTTGTTTATTTTTGAGGGCTTTAAACAAACCCTGAAGAACTGTAGCCCCTTGCCTTTGGATGCCCCATAAAGCTGAACCTTGGCTGCACACCTGGGGCTGGGAGCAAAACTAAGAGTGCTTGTTGCTACACACTGCAACTCCAGTCTTCCAGGATTCTGTAAGGATGCTGGATAATTAACTTGACCCGGGATGGTCTCTTAAGCAGCGCTTACGGATTTCCTATGGGATCCTGAGGGCTGTTTCTTGGGCAGTTTCCTGGGGCTGCATTGTTGGGTTAGGATCAGCTTGCAGGGTGTCCAATTTCTGTCTTTTGCTAATGCCATTGTGGTAGCAACAAAGATGAGGGTGTAACAAAAGCAAGTCAGGAGGTTTCATCGCGTCTGGTTGTTCGTATCTTTCTAACTTGGGCGTCCCCTCGCTTTGGAGTGGCCTTGCAGAACTTCCAGAAATTTGTGAAATCACCAGCTTGTATTTTCACTTTTGGGCCGCTCCTCCTTTCCAAGGAGACATGCAAATTGCTGCCTTTGCTTTAAATAAAAGAAGGATAGCAATGAAGCTAATCTAAGTGTTTCATGTATGCGAGAAAGTAATTTTGTGGTGTCTGCAAGTAGTAATTTTAAGCAAAAGGAAAGCTCAGGATTTGTAACCGCTGACATTTAAATTGGTGGTAGCTTAATTTTTGTAATCGGCTTTAAATACGTGGTGAACTGGGGCCAATTTAATTTCTACAACTTTATTAACCTCAGAGTAGTTATCAGGAGACACCCTGGTCCATTTATTTTCTTTTTGACCATTGTATCTTAATTTTTAACTTGTCTGTGTTGTTGTTCGTAAAGGAGAAATATATTCAATTTGTGTAGAAAAAGGAAGTTTTCAGGAACTCTGTAGCCTCTATCTCAGGAAACAGTTATGTGGAAATCCTGGTTTTATTTCATATGCGACAATTGGTTTCTTTCCCTTTGCAAGCAGTGGCTCTTAGGCCAGCACAGGTAGAGACTGGTTTAGTCAAAGGCAATTTGAGGTGAGCATTTGAGCCAGGAACTTTGGCAAGGAGCAGCCAACCCCAAGTACATTCTCCAGATCTGCTTGAGAGGCAAAAAAGATCTGGCGCCCAAAATAGAGAAACAAAAACCCTAGTGAAAATTCAATATGAAATTAAATAAAACCAGCCCCAGCTCAACGCTGTATGCAGAGTGGGAGGCTTCATGTGAAAGTCAAGTGCTTTTGTGTTGGTGCACAACAGGAGAGATGCCGGCCTGCCGCCGCCGGTGGTCAGAGGCTTCAGTCCTGGAGAGTCTCTGTGCAAGCAGCGTGCCTTTCCCGTGTGCTTTGTGCTCAATTCATAAGAAAGGCTGGGAGACGGGATATGTTATTTAGATGGCTTTGCTGTATTCTTGTGACCCTCTAGAAGTAGACAGAATGAAGACAGTTCGTTGCAGGGCAGGTTTGCTCTGGCTCGGTGTGGTGTTAACCATCCCTACCTGAACTGTAGGACCTTGGAGGGTAGACCAAGGACTGTGACATGTAATATGTCTTCTAAGATCCGTTTAACCTCAAGAAGAAGCAACTATTAAGATTCTTATCAGAGGAAAAAAACGCCTATTTCCCCAGTTCTAAGTGAACAGTTGGTAACTGTTAAGGAGCTCCCAGATGACTTTTTAAGGAGAATCTGTTGGCTTACTGGGTTTTACCAAGACAAAATTAGGAAATTTCCATGTCTGAGCTGGAGTCTACTAGTAGTAAGTAATTTTTCAGAGTATCTTAATTAGCTGTAATTCATAATAGCGTGCAAAATCTAAGGATCTATTGTGGCTTCAGCCAACCAGTTGTGAAATAGAGTTGATTATCAGGGGGAATATTGGGAGCTAGAATCCACTCTGTTGGCACAGCAAGAGCAAGCGGGGGTGAAGTGATAACTGTGTGATGGCAAAATTAAAGCAATACATCAGACTACCAAGTGATCACAAGAGATTTTGGACTAAGCATGGGAAAACAAAATGTTTTTCATCATTATCGGCTTACAGCACTTAGGAGTAAATGACCTTTTCAACGGAAGATGAGTAAATGTCTTGAAAACATTTTGTGGTTTCCTTGATTCCAAATTTAAAAATACTTGGAGGATAACAATATTTCCATTACTTACATGGCCAGATTATTTTTTTTTCAAGGAGAATTGGGGTTTTTTGGTCACACTTTATCACATTATCTTTTGAATGTATGTTGGATTTTCGCTGGCTTTCTGTTAATGTCTTCAGAGGTCAGAGCTCTCATATCCTAGAATCCCAGGTTGGAAGGGAACTCAAGGAGCATCTGGTCCAACCTTACTTGGGAAGAGCACAGTCTAGACAAGATGGCCCAGCTGAATCTTAGAAGTATCCAATGTTGGGAACACCACCACATCCCTGGGGAGATTATTCCAATGGCTGACTGTTGTTGTGAAAAATATTCCTCTTGTATCCAACTGGAATCTCCCCAGGAGTAACTTGTACCCATTACCCCTCCTCTTCTCCATGTGACTTCTTGTGAAAAGGAAGTCTCCGTCGTCTTTGTAGTCACCCTTTAAATACTGGAACCTGGTGATAACCCGGTCTCCCCTAAGCCCTCGTTTCTCAAGGCTGAACAAAGCCCGTTCTCTCTGCCTTTTTCTCATGTGGCAGCTTCCTGGTCCTTTGATCATCTTTGTGGACCTTCTCTGGACCCTCTCCAGCCTGTACGTATCTTTTTTGGTATAGTGAGGACCAAAACTGAACACAGTACTCCAGGTGCAGCCTGGTAAGTGCTGAGCAGGGTAATGACTTCTTTAGCTCTGCTGGTGACGCACTTGTTGATGCAACCCAGCATCCTGTTGGGTTTTGCTGCTGCTGCAGCAGCACACTGCTCACTCACGTTGAGTTTATGTCTACCAGGACCCCCACAGAGGGTTCCCTTTCCACAGAGCTGCTGCTCGGCCAGGCAGATCCCAGCCTGTGCTGTGCTCTTGGCTTGTTTTCCCAGGTACAAGACCTTACACTTGTCCTTGTTGAACTTCATAAGGTTCTTGTTAGCCTGCTCTTCCAGCCTATCCAGGTCATCCTGCAGGTTCTCTCCCTCCAATGTGTCCACTCCCCACTCATATTGGTATCATCAGCAAGCTTCATCGCGGTGCATTTGATCCCATCATCCAGACAACTTACGAAGATACTAAATGACATTAGTCCCAATATTGATTCCGGGGGGACCTCACTTTGGACAAGCTGCCCGTTTGAAAGATGGCCTTAAAGGCAGTGGATCGATGCTTGAGTGACAAGGGGTCTATTTCTGAGTGCTGGCACAATGTCAGATTAATGTGGCGTGCAAAGGGACACTGGACCTTGCTATTTACTATATAAGGATAATTAATATTTCAATTTTCTGTCTTTTCTTTTTAAATTAAGCTTCTTTTGAGCAGTTTTCTCTTCACCTGTGTTTTCGTAACTGCTGCTACAATGGGCTCCTGATCCGCTCCTTTGCTTCTGGTACTGCTGCAGCATTCTGCTTTTGAATAAAGGAGCCCAAGATCTTCACAGTTTGATTAAATCTGATGGGAAGCTTTTCCAGTTTTCTCCAGAGACTTTTCATTCTTAAACCTGATTCATATATGGACACATAATTCTTAAAATACAGCTACTGGTGGGGAAAAGGCAAAAGCTGCATAATGAGGAAGTTTAGTTACTTTTTGCCAAAAATACTCTTTTTGATCTCTGTATGCCACATGAATCTCTTAGAATTTCACTGCTCATAGCTATTCATAATAAATTAATGAGTAATTAAAACTGTTATTGGAAAAAACCAGGGAGTTTTAGCCTTTGGAAAATGTAGTGCTCATTTTACTTTCTGCTGGAGTGGAACATGTCTAAATGTGAAGGGCCCGATTCCCTGCTTCATTGCATCACTGCTAACTTGATACAATTGCTTTGATTCCAAATCTACAGGTGGATGTAAAATTGGTGTGACTAAGTGGCTAAAATGGCCAGTAAATTTCGATGTATTTATGGTTTTTTGCAGTGCATTTACTGCAGAAGAATTGTAGCACCTGGATGCGTCATCTCTAAATATTTTTACTCAAACTCTCCATTGTAAGAATCTTTGTAAACCTTTTTTTGAGACAATCAAACCACTTATATTTTTCTGAAGTAGCTTTTTTAGTTTGGAAGGGAGAAGGCACTTGAGGTAATAAAGTGGCTTTTCTTTATCATACGTGAAATTCCACTAAGGTTTGCCTGAGTGATAAATTTAAAATTTTCTTCACATATTTTTCATACCCATTGCGCCTTCCTACAAACATTTCGGCAAGTAAATGGCTTTGCACTCAGGCATGCTCTGAGTTATTCACCTGTACAGTTGTTTGCAGGGCCCAGACTAATATTTATTCCCAGACTGAGTGCATTTGACAAGTCTCAGTGGGATGCAATCTTTTGCAAGAGTTGTCAGTCTCTGCGAATCCAAAAATAAAAATCCAAGAGTGAAAGGGAGGAGAACTACCTTAAGCCCAAGTATATTAAAAATAACGATCACCTAAATCTGTGTCACTTGAGAGCATCTCCTTGGCTGTGTGTTTTTCCAACATGGACATCAACCTGTCCGTCCTGAAAAAAAGAGTTCTCGGCCAGGCTTCTCGCAGGTTTTGTTCATCTTATACAGTGGGGTTGTGGTTGAAGTTGCAGTTGATGGTTCGATGAGAAATGCTTTGCTGTCCTTCCTGCTGATTGCAAGACAAAAGCTGGTTAAGGAAAGGGCGAATCTGAGTGACAAACATCTTAAGGCTTCCTGCCTGCCCTGTTCTGTCTCTTCTGGATGTGATCACATTCTTCATCTTGGTCTCTTTTACCTCTAATTCTTTATTGCCCATCCCAAGTGCTTAAAAACACAAGGCAAGAACCAGCAGCCAAGAAATTGTCTTACGAAAAGATGAGGTTTGTGGGAAGGAAAACCTCTTTTAAATTAGTCTTGTGACTTTTAAGCCTTTAGGATTGACTTTTTCCAGATTCTTTGAAAAATTAAAGCTAGAAACTCACAATACAGAATGGAAAGATTTTTACTTGTTCATACAGCTCTAGGGTTGGGTTTTTTAAGAAGACCAAATATTGTAAAAGCTGCAATTAAGTCTTAATAACTAACTCTGCTTTTTATCCCTTCACCCCAAACTCCTTGAACGCTCTGAAACAGGTAACAGCATTTTTTGGGCCAACTATTTACAATATTTACTCATGCTCCCAACTGAGATCCTTTTCTCTGTTGCCTCTGAATAAGACCTAAAGGGCGTATTTCCATGAGACTGAAAAACACCACGTTGGCTGGAGAAACTGCCGGATGTAACGTATCAATCAAGGCAATATGAAACGCTCGGAAGCGTTCTGTGATGGAAAAAATGCATCCTTTCAATTCATTTAACTGAACAATGCCTTATCCTTTACCATAAATGCAACCTCACTTTACTAAGCTATTTTCATGGTATGCAGTGCTTTTTAATTAAAAAGAAAATCTGTACAGAGATATCATGTGTTAAGTTATGCTAACAAATAAGGATACATATATACACACATGCATATGTGTGGTTACAAACGTTTTTTATTTATAGACAAAATAAATCAAGGGTCTTGAAGCATGATAATATAAATATTTGTTCAAATTGAAAAATGGTTACTACTGGATTCTCTTTCCTTAAAAAGGCTAAAATGCAGCATGAATTTTCCAGCACAGATTTCCCCAAATCCCCTCAAGTGACAAACTAACAATTAATATGAATTGTATTCTTAAACGCAGCTTGATTACAAATACAGGTATAGTTGCTTTGACTAGCTTTGATAGTTTTATTCATAGAGTTAAGAATATGCCGTAATTTTCTGAATTTAAATTGCTACATCTTTGGTTTTGGTAATTTCCTCCTCTGCTAATTGAATCGAAAGGGTGCCAGCACATTTCTGAGTGTCTTCTGATCCCAGTGAACAGTACTGAAGGACAGGGGAAGAGGCAGGAGAAATTCCAGGTTAAATATTGCTGCTGGTATGCAGAATCAGTATTTTTGAACACATTTCCCACTTGTGTCTGTTGTCACGTACAAGGCCTGTTTCTACCTGAGTGATGGTCAAGAACAAATTTAGTTGACTTGAATGAGCACCAGTCTTTGGATTCTACTTTAACATCTTGAGTATGAGGCTTAGAAAATTATTAACTTTCCAAGCACCTTTTACAGAAGCAAATGCTCAGGCTGGTAGAAGTGAGTTATTAAAAAACAAGCCTCACACCTTCAGTATAGAATTCTCTTGTAATTAAATACCCGCTTTCCTTTTTAAATAAAGGTAACAAAAAGGGAAAATCACCGTGTGTGAGGGAAAATCAGCGTGGCACCAGTGTATGGAAAAATCAGATTGTCTTTCTTTGCATAGGTCCTTTTGCAGGGTGCTCCTGTGCTAACTGCATGCTTGGTGATTATTTTGCATTATTTCTATATGATCTTGTTACAAAATGCAATGTTCTAGGCAGCTGATCTGACGTATTTTTTAATCCATGCTTATTAGTTTATTTTGGAAAGGGCACAAACAGCTTTGTCTTGAGAATTACCCGTAGAGAAGTAATTCCACTTTGCTTGTTCGTCAGCACAATCCTAACATCCTTTTCCTTAATACGAGTTAGATCTTTATTCGATTATGATTCATAGGTCACTTGTGGGTCACTGGGTTCACTTGTTTGGTATTTCACTTCAAAACTGAGAAGCCAGGTGTTGGTTCCTGAGAGGAATTTTGGGTTTTGTGCGTGTAAGCATGAAACGCAGCAACACCTGACAGAAACCATAGCACTTAACAGTATTCACGTCCTGCTGATTATTTTTAATGGATGCCTAAGCTTATAAGTCAGCATCTAGAATATGTATTAATAGAAATTAAATTGTATGGGAGAAATTAGCTGGGGGAGGAAAAACCCAGCAGTCAGCTGAAAAATGGTGGGTTTATACTGGAAGTTGTTTAGTTCTAGAAACAGCAATGAATTTCTCAGTTACTTCCTTTTTATGCAGCTAAAGAATGTACTACTGTGTCTTTTTTTTTTTTAACAGCAGTCTTCAAGTTAAATCTGATCACTGGAATTCTGCTAGGGAATTACTTTGGTATCTAAATTAGTGCGTGTAAATTATGCATGCATGAGCACGAGAAATAATTTTGTGTTCGTAACAGCCAATTGTACACTCAGACAAATGTTTGCCTGCATAGTCACCCATTTGGAATCGGGCCCAAACTAAATTAGAATTAATACTATGGGCTAGATCCAGGATTTAGCTCTCAAGTCTATTTATAATGATGTAATATACATTAAAAATATCCCCCTCTGCAGACTGCATTCTGCAGAGGCTGTTCTAGCTGCAAAGCCGTGTAGCTGCAACAATCGCACGCCATCAGGTAAACATGTACTTTGGAGATAAGGGGCTGGTACATCAGGTAGAACTGTCATTGACACAAATTTGGTGCATATTTAATGTGATGAAACAGGCTAGGGCTGTGTGAGAGGCAATAGATAGGACTGCCCCAAGCACCTCTTCTTTTTCAAGCTTCTCCACTCCGTGCTGCTTGAGCAATGGCTGTGCAAATAAGGAGATGGACTATTTCCAGGAGACAGCCACTTCAGTCAAGCCCCCTGAGATGAGAGCATTCACTTTAAGAGTAATAATAGCTGCCAACCATTGTGGGCCCCAGGGGACGGGATCTTGACGTGCTACACGACGTTCAACAAGCCTGCCTGATGGTTTGTATCAAGTCGAGTGGCCAGGCCTGAAGTGCAGTGCTGGAGGGAGAGGCGGCAAAAAATCTTGCCTCCTGATTTAAAATGGATATTGCATCACTTTCATACTTAGCATCTTCTGCAGCTTGGCGCCCCAGCCTGTCTGGTGGGCAAGGGTTTGGACAGAGTTTCCGTCTCTTGCCCCATCCCTCCGTGCTCCTTCTCTCCACAGTGACTGCAACAGGAGCCAGGCTCATAAGTGAGCGCAGCCCTAGGGCTGCCTGCCATCCCCTCTTCCCACTCATGTTATCCTTAATGGATATCCTTAATGTTACCCTTAATGGAGCCACATCAATGGGCTGTGCTCTTAGAGGCTGTCCTCAGAAGTCTCTGCTCTTAGAGGGTGTCCTGTCTTAGAGGTGTCCTCAGAAGTGGTGAGGCCAGACTGAGACTGATAGAGCAACCAGAGTGGTCTCCTGTCACAGGCCACAGGAACCATCTGCAGAATCCTCTGTCTGGCTTCACCTTTTGTGGCCAGACAATGATGTGGTCTCTAAAGATGGAGCTAGCCTTCGTTTTAACAAACCTGGTGATTAGACTCAGACTAGTCTTCGCGAGGCAGGGGTGTCATTTCATTTTCTATTACAGACAGTTCCAACCATGCCTTCAAATCCAACCATGTGCAATTTCAGAGTTTGTTTTAATGTCAGAAAAGGAAAGAGCTCTGTACCAAATAATCTTTTTTAGGACAGCTAAGCAGTACTGGAATAGAAGAATACACCAAAACAAGGGAATGGTTGTGTGTAATGAGTTAAGACAGAGGGGATTAACTCCTTGTTTTGAATCAAAGGACTGAGAATTGTTGATCTGACTTTTTTTTTTTTCGTACACTAATTAATGTTCTTTAGGGTCAGATGACTCCGTAGTGTAAAATTCTGACATCAGATGGAATCCTGATCCTTTCATCTTAGCCACTAGCATAACCCAAAAATTAGTGTACTGGAGGGTTTTTTTAACAATCAGATTGTTTAAATAAGTTGATTATTTGTGTATTTCTTCAATTACAAATAAGTCAAGGTATTGTAATAGTAGTCTGTTGTTTAAACTATAGACAGTCAAACCTGTGGGATGAGATACATATCAGATGATGACTTGTTTGTTGCCCACCATTGATTTTTTTTTTTCTTTTCTTTTTTTGTGGGTAGTGGAGGAATCTAATTTTCAAGGCAATAGAACAATACTATAAATGAGTAGGATGTTTTAACAGGGCTTTTAAACTTGTGTTTAATTTTTTTCATCTGGAGTGCTGGTTTCACCAGAGAGTGTTGAAATCCTCAGCTCAGCTCCAGTCAGTTCAGGGACCTTGGTGACCTCTCAGAGAACCTGTAGTCCAAGGGGTCTGGTTTCTAAGAAAATCTTACTAGCTTCCTCACAGCACTGTTGGTGTTTTATATATAAGAGTGATTTTAAGCAGGTCCAGGGAGAGCAGAGGAAGAAATCAATCAGTTCCTCTACAAAAAAAATTAATTTCATTACACGTTTGCTTGCTTTTTTAGACAAGATTTTCTTTTAAATTCTCAGGGTTACAGAAATGACGGAATATAGTCAAGTAAA
This sequence comes from Coracias cyanogaster, assembly GCA_033124195.1. Taxonomy (NCBI): domain Eukaryota; kingdom Metazoa; phylum Chordata; class Aves; order Coraciiformes; family Coraciidae; genus Coracias; species Coracias cyanogaster. Next base: position 54,844 of record JAVSBS010018675.1, on the reverse strand, counting down.
TAAGTGTTGTTTTGGAAAACCTTATACTCAGAAGTTATTTTGACTTAGCCCCTTGTTCTTAGTCCAGTATGGGAAATAACAGTATGGAAGACAGAGATGGAAACATTCTCTTACTCATATCTTTGATATCTATTTTTCTGAGACAGTTTTAGTCACCTGATTTAACAGAAAAAAAATCAACCACTGTCACTCTTATGGAATTAAGACCTTGCTTTGATTTTCTTTTTTAAATTAATTTAATTTGCTGCCCTTTTTTATAGGGTAAAATGAATGGGGAAGCAAGGTTTAATTAGTGGGGCCAATGTTTCACCCTAGAAGTTAATAGTAAATTATAATCAACTTCAGCAGTACAGGAGTTTCACCCTATCATTTCCTAGGCCTTACAGAAAATAAAAGGACATAATCAATTGCAACTAACTGTTTTTCATCCAGGTCATGTATTGAAGACTGTCTGAGATACTTCAAGAGAAGATGGAACATTGCTGGTCTGATCCTGTTTGGATGGGAATTATTTATCTAACCTGTTTTTAAAAGCATGTTTCATCTTGCTCTTTCTGTTCAGAATGATGGAATCATAGAATGGTTTGGGTTGGAAGGGACCTCAAAGATCATCTAATTCCAACCCTTCTGCCATGGCAGGGACACCTCCCACTAGACCAGGTTGCTCAAGGCCCCGTCCTACCTGGCCTTGAACACCTCCAGGGATGGAGCATCCACAGCCCCCCGGGCAACCTGTTGCCATGTCTCTCCACCCTCAGAGTGAAGAATTTGCTCCTAATTTCCAATCTAAATCTACCTTCTTCTGGAAGATGGTGCCTGGCAAGCAACGGGAACATAGTGGTGTAGGTAGGACATACTGGGCTGTTGTCCATGTGATTTCTATGAAGATAAGCTGTTTTTTTTCTCTCTGCTAAATGTGTACTGTTCTTCTCAATGCGTCCTTCTCAAGTCTGTCTACTTGAGAAATAGCACTTGCCTTCTTTAGAGACCTTTTATAAAGCCTACTGTCATCTTTTATCCACCTGACTGATTATCCTATTTATCACTTTTACCGAGTATGAAAATCTCTTTTCCGTATAGCCAGCTTGAAGTGCTCTAAAAACGGACAGTGGGATAACTAACTAGTATCGAGTAATCGTTGTGGCTTTACATTTCATCTGTAGAACGTTTCAGCTTGTCTAGGTATTTAGCTTGCTCATAACTTCAGAGGTGGCGCTGGTTATCAACTTCTGGGTTCCCAAGAACATGCCAGTTGAGATTTGGTGCGGGTGATCCCCAAGGGGTTTTATGCAGAGCAAGCTGGAGCCAACCAGTTAGCAGAAATCATGTTCTCCTTTGAGATGCTTTTTTTTTTCCAAGGAGGAATAGAGGATTTTCAATCTCTTCCTTTGTAGATCTTCCATTAAAAATTTAGTCTGTGAATAATGCTTTGAAGAAGTGAAGGAGTTCTAAACCGAGATAGGGTTGTGGTGACCTTTGCCTTTGTGTTTATGGGAAAACAAATAAGTCTAGTGTACCAGAGTCTGGTCCAGAGCTTGCAGAATCCTTTTATATGGTGGTCCACCTCTCAAACATCTCTTTACCGTAACTTCCATGTTTAGTAAACTATCCAAACCCAACAGTTAATTGGCACAGATAGTGCCAGTTGGTTGTTTAGTAGCATGTAGTTGTATCTGTAGTGAAAAGAGGATGAAAGCAGGGCAGGGTAATTCCATTGAAATAAGGATGCTGAGCCTCGTCTGCCGCCTGCATAGCAGGTTAGGAGGGTTAGTGTCGTGGCAGTGTGGATAAGATTTCTGGTGGTGGTTTAGAAACAGGGTAGAAGGGTCTGGTATTTATTATTTACAGTAGGAGCTTGTTATTGCTGGGTTTACTGCTTCCTTCCCTCCTCTCTTTTTTTGCCAATTAAATGTAAGCTGTAGTTCGCAGATACTGATCGTTGCGCCGAACAACTGGGGAAAGGTGTTGGTGGTGCTGCTAATAGACAGTTGGATGTCTCTGTGTCACAGGTCATCAGATAAGTTGAGGAGATTGCCAGCTCCAGCGAGGTCCAGCAGCAACTTGTTATACTTGAGGCAGACACAGGCTTTTGTGGTCTGTGGCAGTCAGAGGGAGTAATGGCATGTAGGCAGTGCTAAATAGAGTTTTCAGTCTTGTACCTTTTCCTGCTGTAGGTCTAATAGCTTTAACATCCTGCTTGAATATGAAATACCATAATAGTTCACTGCATGACTGTCATGTGCGCTGTTTGTTCAGGCCTACTCTATTCCCTCATCTCTTTCAGCTCTAGCAAAAGGATGCTTCTAGATAAACCCTGAAACTGCGCTTGCGATGGCAGGGTTCTGGAGACAGTATAAGGGGTGCAAGGGCTGACTCTTCACTCGTGCCTGCTTCTTTGGGAGATGGGTCTGCTTTCCTTCTGCTTGACATTTACAGCTCGTTCGGTGGTAAACTTCATTTGGTAAGCGGTAACTCACGTGCAGATGTTAGCGTTCTGCTGGTCCTTCAGGGCCACAGTTCAGATCCAACTTCATTTCACAAGTGGCTGATGGACTGTGTTAAACTTTTTCTACTTGTCGGTGTCCTGCCAAGTGTCCCCATCACCAGGAAAACCATGGTTATCAGAGAGAGACTGAAGACTTGAAGCCAGTCCCTTCAACTGGTTATTAATTATAGTATATTGGAGCCAAGGTAGTGATGAGAAATTACTCCATCTGAAGATGTGGTGGTGGACACAGTTCCACCTCATCAAGCAAAATGTCTTCTACTCAGGCCAGTGCTGAGTCCCACTTGGCAGCTGCTGTTCCTACAACTCCTGCAACATGGAGAAGTCTTGTGTGCCCAGTGGTTGAATTACTGATGCCTCTGTCATGAGCATGAAGTTTACTTCATAAGAAAAAAGTGGAACAAGTAATCAAAAATATTTGTGGGCCACTTCTCCTGGAAATTGTTAACTGCTAACCAAAATATTAGGTAGGAATGGACACATGCATCATTTCACCACATGAGAAGGGGATAACTAATATTGGCGATGCAGAAACAGCAGCCCTGAGACCTTTCCTGTTGGTGTAATAATACCAACTTGCTTTAGTTTTCAGTTGTTCATGGTCAGTATTTGTAGAGTTACATATACACACCCAAAGAGTCTGAATAGCCTGACAAAGTCCAGAGGAGGTAGGAGAGGTCGCTGAGAAGCCCAGTTTTTGAGAGGCTTGTTGAAGCAAGAAGAATTTTGTGCTCATTCAGAGCTTGATCCCTCTGTTGAGGATGGCAAAATGATGCTGGAAATAAATTGATTGACTGAGATGGGCTCTGCAGGAGAAGCTTTCTGGAGCTCTCCAGTGCGTTGTTGTCCAGTGTTTCGTTCCCTGAGGCTTCAGTTACTGCAATATCCTTTGTAGGAATGGACGTGTCTCACTTTGTATCTATCCACAGTACTGCTGGAAGCATCTTCTACCTGCAGAGTATGTTCCTCTGACTGTACTTTTTCTCTCTCTCTGCTCTTTTTCCTTTATTGGCTTCTGTTTCTGCAGAACGTATCAAACATCTGCTCATCTTCAGAGGAATTCATGACCTGTGGACAACCTTCCTACAATCTTTCCTTCAACCCTAAGGGTTCAGCACCACTGTTAGCGTTGATTGCCAACATCCCTGGAACACTCGCCCCACCTTGCAG
>JAVSBS010018675.1:26714-47197 GCA_033124195.1 Coracias cyanogaster | reverse complement strand
GAACAGGCTGCCCAGGGAGGTGGTGGAGTCACCATCCCTGGAGGTGTTTAAAGAACAAATAGATGCGGCGCTTGAGGTTATGGTGTAGTGGTTAGAGAGATGCTGGGACAGAGGTTGGACTTGATGACCCTGGAGGTCCTTTCCAACCTTAGTGATTCTGTATGAGTTTGGGTAAATAGGTATATCCATTTATTTTTGCTTCCCATTCATGAACTAAATGACTCGGAGATGTGTAATGCTGAGATGCTTTGGGGAAGGAGAGAAGAGAAAGCTGAATTCATTGCAACACCCTGGGGTTGTGTTGTCCACTACAGCCACAGCAACACGGCAGGAGCTGCAGAGGGGGGTGGTGGTGTCTGGAAGCTCTTCCTTGCTCCCGAGTGTAACTTTGGTTGTGCAGCATCCTGGGTCTCCATAACCTGGTGATACGCTGGGGCTTTGAAGGCAGGAGCAGATCTCGGGGTTTCTTGCGCTGCCTGTGGAGAATGAAACTTTCTCTCTGTGAAAGCTGCGTTAGGACTGTATTAGGAGGAGACCTGCGCTTTGATCCCAAATTGCTGACAGCAGAGATGTCAAGGAAAATACTGTGGCATATTTGGTTTTTGTGCTATTTGCAAACCTCTTAAATCTAAAACCAGCTTCTGTGTGGCTGAGGAAAATTCATGGTGACTGTGGTTGTGAGAAGTGGTTTTACAATCCTGCTTATTTGGAAGAGTTTTTGTTGCGTGCGTTCCTAACAGACAGCTGAAAAAAGTGTGCGTGTGGATTAACTTCTCTGAGATTGTCTTTAAAGATGATGTGGCTCTTTGCCAAACTTTGGGATCACCCTGCTTTATTTGTAGTCTAAATATCTTTTTTCAATAAAAGCAAAAGGCCACCAGACTATAGGCAGTTGGTAAATTTGGGACTAAACCGGATTATGTCCGTGAGTTTTAGTGCCTTTTGAAAGGCAGAGGGAGATGACAAAGCAATGTGTACTTTTATTTTGTTTAATTTCATGGATATTATGTGTTTTGAAAGCCTTTTAATCCGAGGGGAGCATATTTAAATGGCATTGTTTTGTTTTATAAATATTTTTTTAGCTGAAGGTTTATGAGCAGTAGAATGCCTTTCTAAATCCACTACCTTACTCATCACTTTCAATTCTCCTCGGTTTTGTGCTTCTGCTGAATTGACAGTTTTAGGAGTGGTTTTGATTGTGTTGTTATAAGACTTTTTTTCCTTCTTGCCTTCTCAGCTCTCATTGAGCCCAGAGCAGAAACTCATGGGGAGGGGGTTGAACATTAGGGAGGGAGGACGGCCTCCAGCGGTGCGGGACACGAGGAGATGGGGGTATCAGACTGTCTTGGTGCTGAGGCTGTGAAGTGTCAGCGTGCCCTGGTCACAAAGAGGAGGAGGAGGGAGAATGAGCTGAAATACAGAAATTATAAATGTTGCTGTTGTGGCTGAATTATGGATGTCTTTCACTGCTTTTAATTTCAAGTTTTACCGTTGCATGTTTGGAGAGCCTTCTGTCCTTGCTGGTTGGCTCTCCCTGAGTCAGATTTAAGTTTCTCTTTGTTTCATCGCTTCTCTCTGTATAATTTTGTAATGTGCGTTTTTAAAAACTGGTGGATTAGGGAAGCAGAATTTTGTTCACAGTATCTTGTGGCCCGTTCTTGGACTATTTGAAGTATGTTGGATACCCTGACAGCTCCCGTATGGTACACTGAAACCTCCCTTTGTGGCTGGTCCCTGTGATATCCAAGGTTATCAATAAACTGATGGGAAGCGGACACGCTGCTCAGCTGCCACCCACCGAATCTCACTCAACGTGAGAATTTTGCAGCAAAGCTGAAGATCCACTGATGGTGTCTTTTGTTTTCTTTCAGTTTCTCCCTAAGTTAAATGAATATAATGCTTAATCTTACACAGCCTGAAAAGTTTATTGGAGTTAACACTGTTCTTTCCTTTAAATGCGTGTTTCAGCATTGAAGTGTATGACAACGTCTAGCTCTACTGGAACATAGTGTAAAACGCTGTTAACACGGGTAAGATCTACTCAGTACCGAACAGTGAAACCAATCAATTAATGTTGGCAAAGACAGGTTTTGGTGGAAAAAACAATGTTTTAAAATGTCGCTTATGTTGCTTATGAGATACATGCTGAGTTAACCTCATTGAACTTTTCCCCAGGAATTGATGCGCTTACAATTGGCGGGTCATTATGCTGCTCCACCTGTGTAGTGTTAAGGTCAGTGTGTTTTTCTGATTATAAAACCCATCCATACCATTCCATTATAAATTCACTACCATTCATATAATGGAATGTGCCAAAGCTCAGAGCTCGTTGCAGCTGCCCCCGGTCCATGTTTAAGATGAAACAAAGTGGTTCAGGTAATTTGAGCACCTTTCCAACAACACGTCCAACCAAGCTTCATTTGAAGTGATCTTTTGTTGTTTATGTTTTGTTTTATTTTTTTGTAACCTGCTGTAAACACCCATCTGATGTCAGTGTTGGTTTTGTTTTGTGTGGCCTGCCCAAGAATTCTTATTGAATCACGACATGGTGATTACAAGATCATAGCAAGGAGGTCCTGGGAGCAGCAGGCAGCTGTAACGCTGCAGTTGCACGCATCCAGAATGCATCAACCGCTCACCTTCACACGGCATTCTCTGAAACCTGCAGCTTCTAACCGTGAATTAATTCTGAGTCATCACGACACACAAATCAACCAATCACGATAGACACTAATGTGTGAGATGCAGGAATGTATGACTGGCACTAACCACTTCCCAGGGGAACCTGTGAGATGATGTGCATGCGTAACACACTGCTGCCCTATGCATCTTCCTGCACAGCTTAGTCTTCTGAATTGTCATGCCTTATCAAAGACAGCCAGAATGTGCATTACAGCTTATCTAGTGTTATTTCTGTCACTGAAGTGTTCTTCTGGTTGGGGCTTTTGTTTCTGTGTTTGCTACTACGTTTCTCTTTGTTATTAATCATCCTTTGATTAATAACTTTAATTCTGTGGAGAGTAAGAATTCAGTGAAGAGCCATGTATGTAATAGGTCCTGATGTTCTTCCAGTTTCGTGAGGACGTATCCTTTCTTGTTAAGTTTTGCACTTGGTAGTAGCCACTGAGCCTCAGGCGCTGGCAGATTTGCTGGGGGGTATTTTGAGCCTCTAAATTAAGCAGTGCTGTAATTGCTGAGGAAATACACGCAGCTTCTCGATGATGACAACTGAGAACTCGTGTGACCGTGTCCAACAGCGCTCCTCCTTTCACCGCTCCGTAGCTGCAAACTGAGTGGTATTCTCCACTAAGTGCAGGGTGAAACTTCCCTGGATGTATGTGCTACATACAGTCTCTCAAAACATGGTGAAGAGTCATGGGAAGACGTTCTGGTGAAAAGTAATCCTTGAATGTAGCTTATGACCTGACATTTCACATGACAGTAATTTGAATTTTGCAGCTATTGCATCAGGTAAGTGTGTCTTGAGAGGCATTTGGCAGTTTTTTATTACCCTGGGGAATAAAAAAAAAGCATTTCACTTAGGCAACAGTCCAAACACTAAATGTAATATCCTATCCCAAAAGTTGATGCAGGTCATTGTAGGATTACATGTTTTTTTCTCAGGTGAAGAGACTCAAAAGAAAGGCCGTGTTTAATAGCAGAAGGAATATCAAAAGGATTGAGAATAGGGTGGTTTTTTTTTAAAGCAGAGTACGTAATGCCTGTTTAAGAGAAAAAGCGTATTTTGCTTGGGCACCAGAAAGATCTGTTTTGCAGCATTTTCAAGTTCGTCTGTGGTGCTGAATCTTCCCAAGTTTCAAACAAATCCTTCTCTTAGTTACCAAAGTGTCTTAATGAATTTGGACCCTTACATAAAACACACAGGAGATCCTAGAGGTTGTATTAAATACCTGCCACCAAGAATCCTGCCAGAAATAGGTAGCTGACATGACAGCAGGAAGAAAGTTAAATTAACTACCTGCTGCAGCATCTTCACCTGGCTGTGATGCTTCGTCTCCTCAGAGGAGTCTTCTGGTTAAGATAAGTTTGGTTCTCAGTCGATGTGGACACCAAAGTGATGCAAATCATAAGCATTTGTCACAAAGCGCTTGTCTATTAGATATATCACCTACCTTTTATGGGCAAAATTCATTAACTAAAACTGCAGCTTTGGCTCGATTTCTACCACTCTATGTATGGAGGGGAAAAAAACCAAAACACTTTTTAAATTGAAGAAAGTAATTCCTCAGTCCCCTGCCCCACCTTCCTTCTCCTCATCCCCTATGGAAAACATGTTGAACTAAGTTTATAGCAATATTTCCAGCTGTTGTTGGATACTTTGTTCTCCTTTATTGTCATTTTTAGAAAAAAAAAAAATCTGTTTCAGTGTCAGCATGGACTACTCAAGGAAAAGCAAACAGATGCATGGTTTAGTCGGTGACAATGAGCAGTGTGTACCTGCAAGGGCATTCACCTGACCTTGCGGATAAGCCTTTTGAGTTCCATGTAGGCATTTGAGATAAGTGCCAGTATTTGTTAGCAGTATGAAGTCTTGATGGGTACAGGGAGTGCAGGACCCTTGGGGAAGCCTGAGCACTGTTCACAGCTCTGTGTTTCAGGACCTTACTTAGTTTCTTAAATTATTTTCCCTACATATACCCTGTCAAAAGAGGAAAGTCGTGCCCCTCGTGGTATTTCTCTTTTCTCTGCCTTAACTGTATAACCAATATAGAAAAGTTAGCCTTGTTCAAATGCCCAAATCTCAATGCAGGCTAGAAAAGACTGGAATGTAAAGGTAGAAGCATAGCCAAAAGAAAATTATGTCACAATCAAAATTAGGTCTCAGTTAGAGAGGAGTTAGTGCTCTAGTACATGGTGGCTCCTTCAAGTCATTTCTGGCTTTTAAAACAACTTCTCTAGATGAGACAGTGCTCTGGATTCAGTCCTTCATTAGGGAAGAGGGATTATATCCATCCATCGCTTAAAAAATCAGCTTCTGTGTGAGCTTTATGTTGTTTGGTCCATCCGTGACCACTATAGCACATGCGTGTGTTGTAGTATGCTGTGTGCTTACGTTAAGACATACATCAATGTTTTATTTTTTAAAAAAGCCTTTAACTAGATGGTCATGTGTGATTGTAAGGATGAACTCCAAAAATTACTTCTGAAAGAAAAAAAAAAAAGTATTGGTGTTCGTATGCCATGTGGTGTTATAGTGTTACCTGTGGTTTATTTAGGACTCAACATACAGAAACCTTCCAAACATTCTTCTGCAGTGTAGTTCTTGAGCAAAAATAACAACAAATCCAAAAAAATCAATTATAGGAATTATTTTTATAAAACAACGCACATTGGTAGAACCTGTACTGAAAGCAATTTCCCAACCAAAAGCATTCCCACGTATCCAAAATAAAACATTTTGCAGTCCCTTTGTTTTACACTGTACCTTATGCACACGCATTGCCTTTCTTTTTGCTGTTGAAAACCAAAAAGATACAAAGAGTGTGTTTTGAACTCTTCTCATACATTTGTCTGATAGGCAGAAGGGCCAACAAATCCACCCAAATCCATTCATGTGCAAAGGGGATGGTGGTGAGCCGACCTGCAAGGGTAGGAGAAACTCCTGACTTGACTTGTAGGCTCTCAGCAAGGTTCTGGTGGTCCCAGCAAAGGCAGTGGTAGGAGGTGAGGTGGAGGTGTAAATTGGAGCTGTTGCTCTCGTAATGTCTTTTAAATCAGAGTAATACAAATATTGGCTGGGTTGATAGTTATATCCTAATGGAGAAATTAATAGATTAATTTCTGGCACAATTCCCTCTTCCTGTTTACATCAGTCCCTCTTTCCAACACCAGTTTAACTGAAGGAACAATTCTCTGTATTTACTTATCTGCCAGCCTTGGAAGGGAATAGCTATACTTTTTGGAAAGCACAAGGAGGTGTGAGGGCACCAGCAGAAGCAGAGACATGCATGAAAAACCAGCACAACCAAACCGTGCAGTCATGCCGGTTATTAGGAACAGAGCACTGGCAGGGAAACGTGAGAAGTTTGCTGTTCTCCCCATTGTATCCCACAAGTGGAAGGCTTCCCAGAAGTGTGAAGATGGTACTTTCCATCTAACCTTCAGTATTTAGGAATTTAAAAGAACCCCAAATGACCCGATGGGATGGGATCTGCTTCAAAGCCTGTTGAAGTCAGCAGGAGTCTTTCCATCACATCCAAGAAGGTGTGAGATCAGGCCTAGGCTGAATTCATGTCAAAGGAACTGAGAAGGTTTATGCAGATCCATACCCACATGTGCAAGCTGTTACCTGTGCTGCAGAATGGTAGGTTGATGACACTAGAAACAATGTCTGTGCTGTGGGCCTTTGGAGTTTTGATGCCACTTTATAGAATCACAGAATTGCTGTGGTTGGAACAGACCTTTCAGATCATCAAGTCCAACCATTGGCTAACTCTGCCAAGCCCTACACTTGTTGCTCTACTGGCTGTTGTCAGCTAGAATCATGAGCCTTCCAAAAATCTGAGATAAAAAGCTTTAGAATTTCTTTTAGTAAAATACAAATTTGCTTTTAACTTTCAGGATTTCCATACTGGGCACCTACGTTGCTTCCATAGCCCTTGCATGACATGTGGAAATGCTTTGATTTTGACATGCACAAATATTTTGATTTTACAGGGAAATTTAAGTTAGTTCTCGAAATGTGGCCCATCTCTTTAAAGCGAGCAGAGAAACTAGCTGAAAAAAAATCCATTGTTTTGTTAAATTCTATATGATAACAGAAAAATTAAAATCAATGAATGTTTAATTTTATTAATATTAAACCATTTACAGAGCTAGGAGCATAATGAAGAAAAAAGTATTCTACAATACACTGGGAAAGCTCTGTCAAATATGTTATCTCTGACTTACATGAATATGTTCTTGTATTGGGAATTTTAAAATGAAAAATATAAATGAGGTTTTTTTGTGCTTTGCAATTTAAATTAATCCATTCTTCATGACCCTAAGTTTTCACCTCTACGAATTTCTTTGTGTCTTGAAGACAAATTATGCACTCGATGCTGCTTTTAACATGGGAGAAGAAATTCACACCAGAGTTAGTGGTTAGCTGGAAATCTGTCAAAAAATCCATACAGAAATTATAGACACATTTTGTTTCATTTTTAACTAAATTTTTTCCACCAGGGTGAGAACACACTGGATTTTGTATGACAAAATACTAATTAGGAAGAATGGAGCTGGGAAGGGAAATGTGTTGTATTAGATATTAAATGAGATCCTGTTCCCACTGAAGTGGCTTTGATTGGATTTTGTTATATTTTTTAATGGCTTTTGAAGTTCTATAGCACCTATTTCTGCAGACCTGCACACGAGGAAATACCCTCATGTGACTAATGAATTATATCGATGAGACTGTGTGTGTATATATATATATTTTTTTTTTTTTTTTTTTAAATAGCCCATCATCCTGAGCTGATCAGACTTCTGTGATTGCACTTTCTATTTGTCTGTCACTCCCTTAACTCATCACTTCTGAAGCCGTTGGCTAATTTCAAGGGAAACGGGGAGGCGTAATTGTCTTGGAGATAATTAAGTTTCTACAGCTCTTGGGGGCTGGGGAGGGACCCAAGTTGGGGCTGGGGAAAAGGCAGGTAGAGCCCATCTGTCACCTGCTCCAGCAGCTGGAACGGCCGCTGGGATCGTCCAGACCTTTGTTTCAGGTGGTTTTTGCAGAGGAACGGACAAGAAAAAGGTGGGACTTTAGTAGAGGTTTGGTGGTGATGAAGGATAGAGCAGGAAAACAGCTTTGTTAATTCCCCTGCTAACAAGGCTGGTTTCTAAATCAGACCTGAATGTCTTTAATACAAACATTCAGCTTCTGGTTAAAGGTTAGAAAAATACAGCAATGAATTTATCACTAATAATAAGAGAAAAAAATACCAGGAACGTTAATATGTGGCCATTACGATAACACGTCCAAGTGATAAATTTGTCAGATTAGGATCTTTTCAGTTTGCAGGTCTTACACTGTGGTGGGTTGACCCTGACTGGATGGCAGGTGCCCGCCAAAGCTGCTCTGTCATTCCTCAACTGGACAGGGGACAAAAAATATAAGGAAGGGCTTGTGGGTAGGGATAAGGACAGGGAGATCACTCAGCAGTAACCGTCACAGGCAAAACAGACCGGACTTGGAGAAATGAGTTTAATTTATTACTTATCAAATCAGAGTAGGGTAATGACAAATAAAACTAAGTCTTTTAAACCTTTCCCCCACCCTTCCCTTCTACCTTGGCTTACTTTTACTCCCAATTTCTCTACCTCCTCCCACCAGGCAGCGCAGAGGGATGGGGAAGGGGGGTTGCTGTCAGTTCATTGCGCGTGTTCTCTGCCACTCCCTTTTCCTCGAGAGGTCTCCTCTCACTCTGCTCTACCATGGGGTCCCTCCCACAGGAGACAGTTCTCCACAAACCTCTCTAACATGAGTCTTTCCCACAGGCTGCAGTTCTTCATGAACTGCTCCAGTGCGTGTCCTTTCCATGGGGTGTTGTCTTTCAGGAACAGACTTCAGCATGGGCTTCCCATGGGGTCACAGCCTCCTTTGGGTGGATCCGCCTGCTCTGGCATGGTGGATCTGGCATGCTCAGCCACAGGCTGCTGGTAGATATCTGCTCCACGGTTAACCTCCATGGGCTGCAGGGGGACAGCCTGCCTCACCATGGTCTTCACCATGGGCTGCAGGAGAATCTCTGCTCCAGTGCCTGGAGCACCTCTTCCCCTTCCTTCTCTCACCTTGATGTCTGCAGAGTTGTTTCTCCCATATTCTCACTCCTCTCTCTGTCTGCAGTTCCTCTTGTGCAGGTTTTTTTCCTCTTCTTAATAAATACATTATCACAGAGGTGCTACCACCATCGCTGATCAGCTCAGCCTTGGCCAGCAGTGGGTCCGTCTTGGAGCCGATGGGCGTTGGCTCCATCAGACACAGGGGAAGCTATTAGCAGCTTCTTACTTAGAAGCCACCCCTGTAGCCCTCTCCACTACCAAAACCTTGCCGCGCAAACCCAACACATACACACAAGTGAATTCTTGCAGTCCTTAAGAACCCCAGCTGGAAATACGTGTTCAAATGTCAAGTTTTAACTTCATTGACTTTCAAGTTTTACTGCCTAAGGTTAAGTTGAATAGCATTTTATCCAACAGGTAATACCATTGATTCAAGTGGAGCATCTGTGGACCAAAGCATGCTTCATTGATTTGTGCACGGAATTGGACAGTAGGTCTTCTTGTCCTTAAGAGAACAGAGTTCCACACCAAGATATCCAAGCAGAGTACGGCCACTTGTGTGGCCGCAGCCTTGGTGCTGGCTCACGTGCATGTCTTGGTCTTTCTTCCAGAACTCAGGTTTAATGCATGCAGAACCAAAGAGTCTTCCAACTTGCTTACTTTTGCACGCTTGTATAAATAACAATTAATTAAAATTGTAGACTTTCATTGCAATGCCCTAGAACCTCATCCATGATGGATGTGGTTCCTTTAGGCCACTTCCTTGACAGTGGGTTTGTTACTGGAAAAATAGGTTAAAAAATGTCTTCTTTGGGCCTTGCTGTAAGCACAGTGTTAAAAACCATAGTTACTTCTCTTCTATGGGGATTCATAGGCAGAAAAAAAAAGCGTTAAGTTGAACCTAATGGTCTCCAGTAAAATTAAATGAAACTGTGCCTTGAACCTTCATTCAGAACCATTCTTGTGCTTTTGTCTGTGTTTAAGTGAAATAACTTTTCCAGTCACCTTTACAGATGTTCTTCCTCTTTGAAAACTCTCATGAGACCTTTTGAACACAGGACCACAAACCCTTTTGTACTGGAGAGAAAGAGAAAAAAGTAATTCAGAACTTCATGCAGTAATGTGAGCAGAGGTACATGCCTGTACGTAAGATTCTGTGATGCAACATAGTAATATCTAAATATTGTATTAGAGGTGTGCGAAGTCCAAGAATCATACTATCACAATGGGACTTGCCCATTTCTATGTGCACGTCCAGTTTCTCTTGGTGATGGTGGTCAGCAGGGGTTGTCTCACTTCTGCGTTTATATTTGGTTGGAGAAGCATGCACCAGTTTGCTGCTCTTCATCTATTGGATTTAGTTCTTCTCCAGTTCTAGCTGATTTCTGCTTTGAAAAATCCACTTTATGCCCATACTTGTTTTCCAGGGGATAAATGACCAGACTACCTTTCATCTAACCTTCGCTAGTCGTTCCCCAGAAAGCCTTTGACATGTAGCTCAGAACTGATCCAGAGGAACACACAGCTGCTGAATGCAGCTTCTGTTCTCTCATGTAGGATTATTCTAGTGCCCTAGATAAAGCCACCACACAATCTCCTTGTAAAATCTGGATCTTGTTCCTCAACTAGAGACTAATACCAGAATTACTCATTTCCTCTTGGCATAGCTTGCCTGGTTTCTTTGCTTTCTCATGAATGCAATTACAGTAGACTTTTATTATGATTTATACAATTGAAACATAAACAACTTTTAATAAAGATGCAACAGTGAGTAGCAATCTGGTTTGGAGATATGTATCTGAGGCTAGTTTTACCTGCCCAGGAACAGAGAAATCCCATCCTTTAAACCATGCCTTCTGAGCTCTATCAGTAGTATTAAGTTTTTTATGATATCAGGATTGTTTTCAAAAATAAAATATTGGATCTGAGATATTACGAAGCTTAAATCACTCTTCCTTTACTGCTTTTCAGTGCAAAATAAGTACTCTTGATCCTCAAACCTTTGTTATAATAGATTTTCCTTCCAGAAAACCAAACACATAATGAAATTTCAATATGTATATTTTAAAAAATTAATTACCAAAAATACGGGGATGGTGTGATAGTCTCCCCAAGAGTAGACAAAAAGAAGTGAGTCTGTTGAGAACAAGCACACTTAAGTGTGGCAGTCAAACTCTTAATACTTGCGAGCAGTTTTCAGTCAGCCCTCCAGTGACATCAGACCAAAACCATGCAGTAAATGACGGATATTCTTCAGTGTCTGATCTTCCAGTTTAAATCCATGACAGGTTTATTTTATTTTGAAAAAAATAATGTATTGAATTCTATTATTATAATTGCATAGGGGAAAAAAAAAACATTCCAATATCATGGTCTAAGAATACGATATTTTAAATTAATCCTAACCCAGCAAATGGCAGATTTGTTTCTAGGTTTTGAGATCTCATTCATTGCTGTGATCGATGTCCCGAAATGCAACTTGGCTGCTGTACACGTTTGTCTGATGGGTTTTCCAACAGAATAGGTTGTAGCAGGGATGAAAACATTTGAAGTGTTTTAGTTAAAATAGGAATTTTGGATTTTCCAGGCCTGGATTAGCCCTTGTTAGCTGCAGCTGTTGACAGCTGTGTGGGTGTCCTGTGCTTTACAAAGTCACTTTGTTCCACAGAGAAGTCAGGGGGAGATTTGCCTTTGATTTTATCAGAAGCAGAATCAAGCAGACTCACTGGATGGCATTGCTGTATTTGTCTGGAGGTAATATGGTAATAACAGGAGCTTTGTAGCCAATTAATTTTAAAATGTCAGGGAATATTCTAGGCCTTGTTGAAAGGTAGAAGATGGAGCTGAGGGCATGCTCTGAAGCTGGTGTCTGGTTGAGAGACTGGTTTATTGCAATGGTTTGTTGTTGTCTGGAGATGAAAGGAGTGGTTGATGTAGGTCTTAATACCTGACAGCCTGCTACCGACACCTGCCTGCCTCGCTGCCTGAGGAGGTTAAGAGACTTCAATCCCTTCAAATCACTTTTCTCTTAAAGAAATACAGAGGGGATTAAGAAGCATGACAGAGTGTAGGAGCAGTGAATGAAGTAGGAGATTTTAAATGATCTGTGTGGAACTGGGAGGCAGCCACCATAGGCAGCTGAAAGGAACTGTGAGTAGGAAGATCTTCCTTCTATCCCTCCTGGATTTTTTGTGGTTTTTGTCCACACGTTAATCCAGTGATACCTTGTGCCCTATCCCTTCCTACCTACGAGGGAGAGGATGGTGGTGATACTGACAAGTGAGGAGGAGGAGGTATGCCCTGAGAATGGGATGAATGAGGTGGAGAGGAAGATGTGTGGTCACCTGAGAACATGGCATGGGCTGTGATGTGAGGGGTGTGGAACAGAGGAACAAGGACCTTGCTGACAGCCCGGAACAGTGGCAGGCAGGAGAGAAGCCATACACAGCTCTTGCAGGGAATGGCACTCGCGGTGTTGGTAGAAATTTTACGGGGTGTAGGAATGATGAACATCTTGTGGTGAGCGCGTATGGATCCGTTTGTGCTGTGCGCAGGAGTGGTCAGGCAGGGAGGGGAATGGGCGGTGGGAATACTACACAGGTAGGCCTCAGCTCCGCAGGATAAATCCTTTGATACACACGCACATAAACCTTTCGCTTGCAAAGATTCATACTCATATCTGAAGGTTTATATTTTTAAAACTTTGCATTTGATATCTGTGCTTTCTGTTGCCTTTTTTGGATATGTATTTTATACATAACCTACGCCTGATACCTATGTAATACATTAGACAACAGTTTTCTTTGTTCTGGTAGCATTATACACTGCAGACATCACGTAAACTTTGGTCTTTAGCAAAACAGTTGTCATGTTGGAAGGTGTAATACATTCTTAACGGTAGAGAATGGTGGGATTTTTATAAGTCTCACGTATCATAAGAAATTAAGAGGTTTTTCTGCAAAAAGTTTTCAGAGGAGTCTTTGGATGGTGGGGAAGAGATGGGGCATGTGGGCGAGCTTCTGAGCAGAGAAATGACTGTACCTGACAGTTCTGGGAAATGTTGTACATTCCTGGATATCTTTCTGCAACTCAGATTCACTCTTCATCATTTTGCTAGTGGGCTTTTAAATTCTGCAAGATGTATTCACAGCTTTTCCTGTAAACCTCTGCTATGTTTACTGGTATTACACTTTTGGAAAGATCTGTACATAAAGGGTATACAAATATACTGAGTATTTTATTTTCTCTGCTTTGACTTTCTCTGGATGTGCCATCTAGTTCATGATATTGCAGAGTATTCTTAAATAATCAGTTGGTAGTTTATTATGTTTTTTTAATATGGCTTATGCTTCTATTTCACATGCCTGAATGTACCTACAGTACACATTTTCTGCTACTCTCAGGAGTGCTTTGTCCACTTATCTTTACATAATATAAAATCCTGTGGCGTGAGAGGTTCATACACAGGTTTGACTCCTTCCTATCTAACCTAACACGCCTAGCCTAGGATCCCCACACTCCTTAAAAATGTGACGAGGAGACGTGGAGCTGAATCTGCCTTACCGAATCTCAGTTTTTTTCAGGAGGAGCCTGTCTCTTCCCTCTGAGTACACAGGGAGTCTTGCAAACCTGCGTTCCTAAATTAGATGACTCAAGTACTCAGAGCATGAGGTGAATGAATCTGGGCCCCGTTAATCCTACTGAAGATCCTCCCTCCTACAACCCCTTCGAAGTAAGTAGCATTCCTGGGAGACCAGCAGAGTCCAGCCCTGCAGCGGACCTGATGAATGCAGTGATGATTCCGAAATAGCCCAGTGTTTTGGGACAAATCTCTGCTCAGAGTGATGCTTCTCTGCTTTAAATAGTGGATTAAACCCGTACCAGTGCCTGGTACAGAATGATTGCTTTCTTGGAATGATTGTTGTTCATAAATATTTTCCTCGTGTTTAGAAAACAGGAGGAATAGAGATTTTTAGTCTTCAGCACCACAGTCACTAGGACTGGGTGTCTGTGGAGCTGGCGTGGTCTACACTGGCCTGTAGAGACATGAAGATGCTTGTTAAGAAGAGGGAATGCTGTCCTGTCAAAGAATGCTTCATCTTGCACCTCTTGAGATGTGGTCACTGTCCTGCCTCTGGTACTGCAGCAGCACTTCTCTGCCTGCTTCTGATATTTAGAACCAACCAAGTCAGAATTACAAATTTCCTGTTATGTGCATTGTAAAGCACCAGCAAGACAAGCGTTGTGGACTTCTAAGTATTTGAGAGTAGCATATGAGCAGATCCTAAGGTTATTTCTTTAATCTTGCGGTGTGGGAAGCACAGAGTGAAGCTGTGTAATGTTATCTTGTTTTAAGATATTTCATTATTTCCATACAGTTATCTTTCTGAGATGTTTATATTCAGGCCATATTGCATGTTTACCTGTTCTTGTGTACCTGAATATGTCCTTTAAAAACATTGGCTGTGTTTTCAGATCTTTTTTTTCTGTAATGGGTAAGCCTGGCTGTTCCTCACCTCTTGCTGTGCCAAACTGCTGAGACAAAACTGTTTTTCTGCTACTGATTTAAGAGAAATTAAGAAATGAATTTTGTCTTTAGCTGCATTCTATTACAGAAATGTCCCAGTGCTTTGTGTAGTGAACTGTGAGTGGGTCACTGCATCAGTACAAATGTGTGGCTCTTAGTTAGAAATAAGTAGTCTACAGTGCAGAAGCTTGGAGTGATCCCATCTGAAACTGGTAAAATGTCATTTTTTTCACCGATTTGTTTGGTTTATATACTCACAAGAGTACAAATTTAATTCTTGAGATCATTTAATTGGAAATGTGATGTGTGTATCTTTCAGCATGTTTTTTGGGTTCATTAGACAGCACTCCTTTTTACTTCCAGAAAGAGAAGGGGAAAAAAACCCCCAACAAACCAAACATGGCTAATTTTTTTCCTTTCTTTTTCTGAACTCCCAAGAGTTCCCCTCCAATCACAGCCCCATATTCCAGTTGCCATCCACTCATGCCTGGGAGATTGTTTAAGTGCTCTCAGAAGATGTGGACTGCTCTCAATTGTACTTTTCCTTTGTAGACGCTAAGAGTACCCCGGTTCCTGCGCTGCCAGCATTTGCTGCCTTGTGACTAATAGGTCTGCACCAGGAATCAATCCCACCCACCGGCACGCAGCTTTGCCGGCTTGACCTTGAGGCCAACTCTTTCATTTTGATTCTAATTTGTGCAATGATTTTCACATCACTGAAGCAAAGTTAAGTGTAAGAGGATGCATTAACATAGCAGTACAGCTAGGCTGGAAACGCACAAAGGTCAGGAAATGGAAAATGAACTGCCTCATACCATCCATTTGCTCTGCTGCTGATGTACAATGGCTTTGATTTCCGATTAGTGTTTATTGTAGGCATAAATATGTATTTTGTGCCATAGATGTGCAATATTGAGACAAATGCACTTCAGGTTCTGTAGTGTTATTGTGGCCTGCATCCTTCTGAAACATTTGCAGCCTCCATTTCAGTCTTTCCAAGAGCCGCAGTTTCATCTGTATGCTCTATAATATCTTGCAGGGAAAAGAGTGTTGGTGGACCATGGAAGCCTGTGACTCGCTTGTGCCATTAAATGATTCCTTTGAAGCTCTGGGAAACTATTCCAGTGGCTCTCAAATAAGCGACCCGATCCTACAAAGTTGTCCATGCTTTCCAAATCCTTTGGCTTCATAGCATTCTCCAATCCCAAGCTTGATAACCTTGATGTTGAGCTTTATGTTTTCAGCAAGTCAGATGCTGAACCATTTGGAGAAGGTTTTGTCCAGCTCCTTGAACTATAAGGCCATGTTTACTGGGTTTGGCTGGACTATAACCTATATTTAAACAATCCTTTTTGTGCCAAGAGTTATACTGACAACTCTTCCAAAATTCAAATGTCCAACGAGATTTCTCTCATGTGATGATAAATAAATAGCTGTGATAGGTGGGAGTAGGTTGATGGGGGAGTTTTGATAGCAGAAACTATAATCTTGATTATAGCTTACTTTGGAACGGTATTTGTTCTTACCTCTGCATTGCCTTGCCCTTTGTGTAGTCAATTATACTGCACCAGCAGTGATGGAAAATGCGTGTTCTGTTGGTTGACAATTTGCTGCACAGGTACCACATGCTGTGCTAAGAGGACCGTCTCTGGGTGAAAATGAGGAAATCTGCGTATTGTACTTACCTTGTCCTGGCTCTGAGTTTGACAGAAGGAGGGTGTACCTTTGGTGAAAGGTGCTGAATGGTGGCAGCTGAGTTACATTCTGGGCTAGGGCTGTGGGGAGCGGATGGGGAAAAGATTGAGCCTCAGGCCTGTGGTGGGAGTGGAGCTGAGAAGGTTGCTGAGAAGAAGAGGGAGCAGATCCTGTAACAAGTCTTTAGGGCCATGAAATGCAGGAGAGTTTGCTTTGAGGAAGGACTTCACGTTGCTGGTTAAGAGCGAGGCCAGAGGGGAAAGTCCTGCTCTGGTAAGGAGCAGCAGTGAGATTCATTCTCATCTCTCTTTGCTTTCACCCAGCTCTTTTGTTCTTCCATCCAACAGAGCTGAGTTTCCTGCCTTTCAGAACTTACCTGATTCTAATCTATGCTCTAATAAAACAGTTTTACATACTGAAAACCCTTTCGGTAGGCTTACCTTCAAGTTAAAGATCTTCCTCAGAGCTCTGGCTTGCAAAGTGTCTTCACATCATCTTTCAATAATTATAGGCACTGTTACTTTCCTGCTCATCTTTCTGGCCTAGCCTTAGAATTTTGCTCTGGGTGTTCACACCTGGACTGTGATGTAAGCCAATTAAACCTTCCATACCGGCCGTTAATAACTTATATTTCTGTTGGTACAATATCCTTGTTGATACACACGATCCTCCCTTCCTGAAAGATGGTCAGAAGACATTTGCTGATGTAATTTACCACTTTCACTAGGCTACCCTATTTTATTATTATTTTTTTAAATCTATCTTGGCCCCTTCTTGGCTTTTACAAAATGCATAAGCCTTGCAAATGAAGGCTAAAAGCTTATCAGCAGAACCTTCAGGTCTGATGGAGTAACCAAGAGATGGACTCCACATCTGATCTGCCCATGATACCAGACTTGATGGCTGGCCTATTAAATTTTCAGATGGATAAATGTGCTGTGTCCTAAACTTCCCAACACATCTCACTTTCTTTCTCAGTACTTGCCCTTGAAATTCTGGTTGTGATGATGCTTGCAGACATCTGAATGACTACACGTGTCTTACTTTAGCCAGCATGACAGTGGACTCAATATTGCCACCTTGTTCCCCCTTCTTGGGGATTACAGCTGCATTTATATGGGGGGAGAAAAAGTGCCCTAAAGTAATTTTTCTGACATTTGTTTTCATTGGATAGACTAGGTGACATCAGTGAGATTCACGTTCTGCCCGCAGATAATCCTCCAAAAATCTTATTTTGAGTAGGACTTTTCTGTCGCTGGTAGGTCTTCAGAGACAAAGCTTTCTAAAACTTTGTGAAAATCTGAGGGACTTCCAGCGAGAGGGGAGAAATGTCCCTTTAGCTAGTTTTGGCTCAGCAGACTAATATTTTATACCTAAATACTTGTTGCTATAGCTGTCTGTACACAAAAGGGCCGTTTCTGGAGTAAATGCGTGCCTATGCTGGAGTAGCTGATAACCATAGAAAACCTGTGTGTTTTCCACCAGTAGCAATATTTGTGTTTCTTGACAATATGTTAATTTTCAAGTTGTCTACTATCCAGTAAACTGGAAATTACTTCTGTATGTTGTATTACATATTATATATGTCCAAATGAGGGATGTAACAGGAAAGATCTTTACATCTGCTACTTTAGGTGTTGAAAACTGAAGTAACTGGACATTGCTGATATAATTGAAATATAGTATATCCTTGTCCTAGGTAGGCCCAGACATAGGAAATAGCCAAGCCATGCATCGGTCATCAGTGCAGTGTTGTCTGGCATCCTCAACTTAGGACAAGCTTGAGCTCTCATGTTGAACATACCGTACGCATGATGTACTTGTGTGGCAGAACAGGCCCTTTTAGGACAAAAATCTGATAATCCAAGAGAAGAAGGTGAAAAGGTGGGAGAAGAAAAGCACCTTTCCTCTTACATGCATAGATGCCCTGACCAGCACAGGCTCTTCTTGCCACTAACCAGCACACAAGCAGTGAGGAGAGTGGACGGCAAAGTGAGGCCTGGGGTCATTTGGTACGGGGAGTCTACGGGTGGAAACATCCCTGGAAAGACTGACTGGAGAGACAGCTACGGAGTGACTGAATGAACGAAGGAATGAAGAGGGGCTTGTTTCTGTCGACAGCCAAGCTTGATCTGTTGTGCTGTTGGGACAACATCTGGCTGTTCATTGTTCTTGCTTTATAATTTACACTGTGTATTAGAAATGAGAGTATGGCTTAGTGTGTAATGGCGTACTTGTCTCTGTGAGGGGACAGAGAGAATAAATGAATCTCAAGCCTCTAAAATATATGGGTTTTTTATATAGTAAGCATCTATGGTGGAGCAGATCGCTGTTTTTTTAAGCTGTCTCACGATGGCCAGAATTCTGTCTCCAGGGCTTGGGAGATGTGTGCATGCTTTACACAGTCACACGGAAAACATGTAAAGCTGGAAATGAAATGGGGAGTAGCTGTTTTTCCCAGCCTCTTTTCTACTTATTCATGCAGCCGTGCTTATATTTTGATGCCATTATTTAATCCAGATAATTATGTGTGACTATTGTCCCATTAGGGATTTTTTCAGTTTGGGGATTTTCTTTTTTGCAGGTTAATGTATTTGTGTAGAACCAATGCTGGAAATATGAGAGACTCAGATTTCTGGAGAATGTGGCCTTCTGGGTTGCTTTCAGATTATGCCATTTGTTCCACTGGCATCAACATAGAGGAAAATGGGAGCTTATGAAATTAGAACATAGTGATGAACTTACTGTTTTCATGAAGAATGCTTAAAGTCATGCTGAAGCTGAAAAAATTGAATGTTTAAGTCTAATTTAATTTGATAGCATGCAGTTAATTAATACTCTACATCCATTGACATTCAAAAATGAAAGTATCTGCAGAACCACTACTCCCTGGAGTAATTCATCCCCAGAAATAAGATGTTTGCCTTTGAACTGAGGTAGCTTTTGGGTAGCGCCCCATGAGCGAAGGTACCCGTGTTAGCGGTATGGACTAATCCAGAAGAGTGGGCTTGAAGTTCTTCGTTTCTGTCTCACCATCATAAAGCCAATAGTGGTTGTCTTGGGTACTGCTGTGACAACAGATGCCTTCTTCACCAAGTGACAGAAACTCCCGTGGATTCTAAATTACTGACTAGAGCGTGGTAGTTGTGCATGTCCACAAGCGCTTCCCAGATTAGAAAATGTTCACAGCGTGATGCCCTGGTTTTTGATTTTAAAAGATGATGTATTTTCTGTTTACAGGGAATATTGGTCTTTCTAATACGAAGTGATCTCTCATATCAAACAGTGAATAAATGTAACTCTTAGAAAAGAAGCAGCAAAGACACGATTAGATGATTAGCAAGGGCAACACCATGTACTTGGTTTCCCCCCCATGCTTCGCCCCTCCTGTTCCTGTATCTCTAGTGTAGCCTTTTGCATTATAGGCTTCAATCTTGCGAGCACTTACTATAAGGTGTGACATTCCCACTGAGCTATTTTTGCTTATAAACCCTGTTTAATGCAGTAAGTGAGGATTTGGGTCAACGGATTGTAAGTGTTGTAGGGCAGTGTCTACTAAGTGACAGCATATTCTACAGACATGCCAGTGGAATTTTTTGTTCTCTGTACAGTTTTTGTGCAACAGAATCCAAAGACACAATAATAGATCCCTTAATTATTCCACAGAAATTGGTATTAATAAACAAAATATTTTATTTTTTTCAGAACTTACTGTTCTGTGCTACTATAGCCGTAATAAAGCTGGGGTTAAATAACTGCTTGGCTGGACAAAGGAGCTATGATTTTTCTTCCGCTTAATTTGTTTGAGTTCAAAAGGATGATTTGACTTCTGATCATGTGAAAAGCATTTCATAGCATACTGGAAAGCTGTCTGGTTTTGTATCCAACGGACTTGACAGCACGGTTGGCAACAGATGGATAATGGAAGGGTAATGAATAATGAAAAGCTGAGTGATTGAAATAGCAGAGCTGCAGGGAGAGAAGAGGGAAACCTGGGAAGGAGAATGGAAAAAACAGACAGCACAGAAGTGAGGAATAACCAGTGTTTTGATCAGTATCAGAGCATGTCTTCACATCCAGATCTAAGCCAGTCATAACTTAAGCATTCTCCATCTGCCAGCTCACAAGAGCTCTTAACTCACGCGCCATGACGCATTTTGTACAAGTCACTCAGCTTGCCTTGAGGAAGGAGGAGAGGTTGGAATTTAAATAGTTTTTTTCAACTACGAGGATGATGACTACTCTCCAGTAACCTTCTCGATTCCCATTAGGTGTCTGGTGCATTCCCAAATTCCTACCAGAGCGGGAGTGCAGAGTATCTGAGAGTCTCCTGGAAAAGCAGAGCAGAGCGATAGCATCGGAAGCTATCAGCTGTACTGAGCGACACTGCAACGCTTAATTTCCATGTACACTTCCGTGAAGACATCCCTGTTGTGGAAACGGGGATAACTCCCTTTTCATGGCTTTTCAGGTCTCC